>UCOL01000537.1:0-61140 GCA_900474335.1 Ormyrus nitidulus
AGTCTTGTCATTAATTCAACAACAAATCGTTGTTGATTTGATAGCAGATTTTGAGTGCTTTAATTTGATTACAATTTGTCGTTATTTGAACTACCGTTTTTTCTCAGTGTACCTGGGAATTAATGGTAAAAGATTTTTGGGTCACTGGAGCTTTTAATGTTTTTCGGTTAAATTTTAGATTCTTGCTTGTTTGAAAAAATATTAAAATATTTTACACTGATTACAATTTTTTGAAAAATATATATTACTTCAAGCGCAAACATTACTCGAGTTTCCTTTTTTTGTAAATTATAATGACTTTTTTAAGGTACCGCGTTATACTAACTTTTCTGAAAAAATAATGGATTGTCCGTAAAACAGGAAACGCCAAAACAAAAGCGTATAATAACCGCACAGAAAAATATTCGGTGGACAACCTCTCTTGACACACTGAATTTTGTTGAACGCTCCTTTCGTTATCTGCCGTATTATCATAACTATCGCGGAACGTACACAGAAGGTTAAGTCGGTTGCTTATCTTTGCGGTTGAACGCACAGATACCGAGTTGTTGATCGGAAACCTGAAATGTTACAAAAATCACAACAAATCCAATAGAATATCGTCTCTTTCGCAAAGTAACGCGACGAATCCCCGTTAACAAGCCCAAAAATCAATTACCACAAACCGTGGAAACTAAAAAAAAAAAAAAAAAAAAAGCCACCCTCCGCGACAGTTCCCTGGTACCTTTTATCGGGCCGGCATTCATCGCGGCGACGAAACTCCGGCAACTTCCTCGACGGCGCTCATGCCGCGAGCGCATTATATCGGATATGCAATAATTGATTCGATCATCAGGCAACCGGATACGTCTTTAGACTCTCTCTCTCTCCTTTTCGTTCCCATTCGGTTTATTACATCGTAGAGTCCTATTTTTCTATGTACCTCCCGAGAGAGAGAGAGAGAGAGAGAGAGAGAGAACAGAGAGCGCGGCGCTTGCGATGAGATTGTCTGGCCGAGATAATGAGGTAATTGCCGAGGCATATATTTATAGGCGCGTAGCTTCGGCTTGATTAGCGCGGCGCTTTGTCGGTAATTAGCTGCCCGAGAGTTAATTGCCACGAGGAGCAGTCGACCGGCCTGTGTATACGCTCTTTTTCTCTCTCCCTCTCCTCTCGCGAATCGGAAGGCGCTCGCAGACACTTACTCGCGCGCGCTCTTGTACACAGTTTTTCGAGGGCTTGATTGGGAATTATGCGCGCGGCGGCTCGGCGCGCGTAAATCACTTGTTAACACGTCGTCGTAAAGCTCCCCGCTCTCTCGGCGGGCGATTATTTTTTAATTTCGCTCGTTATCGACCGGATCACCTGACCTCTTAATACCGGTGCGGTTAAAACGCCGACGCGTTATTTCTATTGGCTTCTAGCGCCGCGTTTCTTTCGCACGGAGGGAGAGAGAGATTAAAAAACACCAGAATGAAGCATTACCGGCGGGACAAAGGGAAATAAAAGCCGCGCCGAAGCCGTGAGCCGCGACTGTAGGTGGCAGATAAATGAAAAGAGACGCGTCGCGCTGAAAAACGGAAAAGATTACCGACTCCGACCCAGATTTCCTTCGGTTATGTGGGGAACAATCGCGAGCCATTAGCAAGGAATTTGGATAATTTTACGAAGGAATACGCGGCGCAATATTGCGCCTCGACCTGCTCTGGTGTCTGTGTGTGCGCGAGTCGCTCGAGAGCCGTGCGTCCGAGCAGAAAAAAGGGGTCGCGGATACGACTCGCTTTCACGACGACGACGACGGCGGCGGCGACTTGCGCCAGGAGAACTTTTCGCGCCGACAATGACCACGAACCGGCCACTTTTTTCCTCGCGAGCCTTTTTCAGAGCCGCGCGCTGAGATTTTTTTCCTCTTTTTCCTCTCTTTTTTTTTCCTTTTCTTTCCTTCCAAGCGGGATATCACTGTCGCTCTCTTTGACATTCTTCGAGAGAAACTTCGGCGCTGAAGGCGGGAAATGTGATATAACTTTCGACCGGCGAGTGGAAGGTTTGATCGGGAGAGATGAAAAGCGGGATACGTTCGCTTTTTTGGAATAGAAATATATTGGCCGCGGAATTTCGACGAGTGTAATGAACGCTTCGAGCGACGATTTTGCTCTCTACTCCGGACTGCTGCGACGGAAATGGGAATGAAATTTGGAAAATCTTTCTTTTTAAGCAGTTTTGGAAACTACGTTGATCATCTCTATTGGAATATGAACTGCAGAGCGGATTCAGGGCAAAAACTACGCATCGGAACGCTTGGACTTCCGGTATTGTATGAAAGTGACTATCCGGTATTGTACAAAAATGCCTAGAGGCTCTTCGAGCTAAATACGTTCTCCTACCTTAAAAAAAACATGAAAACATTGAAGCCGGAAATTTGAAGCCGGATGTTTTTAGTCAACTCAATGTTATTGGTTGTTGAATTAAGGCGGTAAAATTTAATTAATAGAATTTTAAACGCTTAATAATTAAAGGTAATGACGTACCAATATTGTCATTGATTTTTATTTTCTATTTAATGCTTCTAACCTCAAAATTTAGCACAAGGTGTACGTACGTTAAGACTAATAGTTCTGCATTACTCAATTATTAAGGATTCATGAAATTATAATAGAAAAAATATTTTGAACGTACATGATGAATGAATTCCTAATATGCATAATAAAAAAATAGAGCGCGCGTAACGCGCATGAATTTAACTAATAGTGGAGCTAAATTGTTTTAATAGCAAAGTTATTGAATCTTTTACAAAAGAAAATCGAAATTTCACTTCGCGTTGGAATATTAATCCAATTCGAAGTTGGTTTCTCGCTTCGTTAAAATTCATAATCGATCAGCTGAGCGTAAATTCTCTCCCACGACCAAAAAAAAAGGAATGCAAAACTTTCACTCCGCAATGACAAAATCCACTTTTGCCAAGCCACATTTCCAATTAATTTCCGCTCAAAACCACGGCGATAAGCATTCCCAATTCCGTTATAACGCACGTTCGATCCCCCGTCCAATTTTCACCACTCCGCAATTCTAAAGAAAGTCCACCGATTCGCTAAAAAAAAAAAGGCAAATCTCCACTTGCAACTCAGAACTAATCGATCCGCGGCAAATCCGAGAGCCCAAGATTTCGCTTTCCCCGGAGGCCCGAGTGCCTCGCCTCGTCTTTTTGCTCGGCTCACCGCTGGTACATAATACACAGCGAGTGTCGCTCGGCGCTCTTGCCAAATCCGATCCTTTTAATTGTGCTACTCCCCTCCTCCTCCACCTCCCCCTCGGCGCGCCTTTCCTCGGGTTGACGGAGAGCCTTGCGCAACCCCTCAGCCACAATGCAGCAACCCGACGACGGCGGCGGCGGCGGCGGCGGCGGGGGAGCGAATTTCAGGAAAATTATACGCGGCCATTAATAGAGTTTTCGCGCGCCATTGATGGCAGACGCGAGAATAGAAAGGATCGCGGACCCGACGACGACGGCGCTTTTAAAGGATTGCGAAAGGATCGCGAGTGCGCTTAAATTATTGTAACGAGCCCAGAGCCGCTTCGAGAGAGCTGCGCTTCGAGATGGGAATTTTATTTTGTCGCGGGCCGGTTTGTTTGTACAATGGAAAAATGTGGGGATGTATGTTTTGCGATTTTCACGCTTCGCTAAATCTATTCCCGCGACGTTTCAGTTTTGCGGGAGGGAAACATTTTTTTTTTTTTTTTAAAGGCGCTCTTTCTTCCATTGTGCGATGCACCTCGAAAAGTTTTAAATCAACCTCCTTTTTTCCCCAAAACATGTATACGTATCTCTCAACACGGAGTACAGTTTATCTTATCAGCTTCTCCGATTTCAGACTCAAAAAAATCGAAAATCTATTTTTACACCCGCCGCAGCGGCAGCGGCTCGTATACATATCTGCAAAATTCACAGACTCGGTAAAAGATGCGTCCGTTCCCCCGGCCGGCAACAGACAAAAGATCGCTTCCAAAACCTCCCACGTCTGACAGCGAGACCCGAGCCACCACACGGCGAAAATGGGAAATCCGTGTCGACGAGCTGTGCGCAAATCATCATAATCGGCTCGCGCGTGAAAATCGATGCGACGTGTACCTTCCCCCCCCCGTCGGCGTCCGCGCGCCGAGGCAGAAAAACGTCCCGCGCCGGTCGGTCGGCGGTTCGAGCACCAGGAAATGAGCAGTCGAGATATACATCGCGGACAGGCGCCGAGCAACAAGTCGACGCGCCCGCTGAATAAATGAAATCTAAATCGCAAATCCCCCCGAAGAGAGAGAGAGAGAGTCTCTCCTCGGGGCCGATTAGCCGCGACGACTCGACGCTCGAAGTTGCTTTGATAAATATTTTTACAAGTCGTTAGCGGGGCCGGATTGCGCCTCGAGAGTGAAACATTGCGCAATATCTGAATGTTATACCGTTTTACCTTATCTCTGGAGGCTGACTTAACAGACAACGACGACTCCTTCATCCGAACCGGTCGGCCGGCGGCTCCGGCATCGTCCTCTCCGGAGCGAGTGACTCACCGAAGGTGTATTTAATCAGCCGACGCACAATGTAATAATTCTTCGAGCAACAGGCGAAGAGGAAGAGGCGTCCAATTACTCCGGCGCCCCGGCGCGAAAATCACTATTTACCCGGCCGATAATTCCGGCCGCGGCGAACACGCGTCGCACACCCGTCAATTGAGCACCGCGAGAGATCCTCTCAATTACAGACGCTCCTCTCTCTCTCTCGTCGCTTCTCGAACGGAGAGAGCAGACGACGTAGTGCCGCCGCGCGCTCGGGGCGCACGTGCGAGAAGGCAGGTCTGCGGCGGCAGCGCCCTCTCCTCGTCCTGCAGGTATATCGCGTATACACGTGCGTACACGCTTCTGCGGGGCCGTCATAATTTTCGCGCGTGAGAGAGAGAGAGAGAGATGGCTCTCCCTTCCCTCCGCGCTATCGGCCCTTACGTCACCGAGGCTGACGCGTGGCGCGCGCGACGTCAGATCTCTCTCTCTCTCCCCCCTCGACGTCACCGGCCACCAGGGGGAAGATCCGCCGCGTGACGTTTCGCGACGGCGCAATGAGCCGCGACCGGCGCCGTGTGGGTGCCGCCGCCTGCGACACGTGCGATGCACCGTCGGGGGGGGGAGTGGTCGGGTTTTTGGAACGGGAGAGATATACTTTTGACCGGCGCTTCTGCGGTCATGGCTTTTGTTTTATTAGCCGAGCGCGCGGGGGTGTCAAGTAGCTGTAGCTCTGCACGCCCACCGATATCCGAGGCGGATAGATATAAACGGGGGCAGGTCGGAATTCAGCTTCTCGAGCGCTCGATACATCGCGGAAAGTCAACACTGCGGAAACTCGTTTCGCGTTAAGTTATTTTCTGGATTATGGAGCGCGCGAAGCGATTGGCGAATTAGTTATTGACGCGGCGGGGGAAAGTACCGCGTGTACTTTCTGTCTGACAGAAAACGTTTCCATCGAAGCTTCATCGCGGAGGAGAAGGCGAAGTCAAGTGCCCCCGAGCTCGCTGATAAATATTTCTGCTCGATTGTCTCAGACTGTGTAACTTTCCTATAGAGCTTTATTAACAAGTATATAGGTTATCGCGAGGAAGAAAATTGAAGATTAATTTATTTATCGATGTGCTTCTTAATGTAATTTAATTGTAATAATAACTTACGGACTTCGAGCAGCCTGATCGATCAATCATTTTTGAACTCACCTGTAACAAAAATAAAAAACATGCAATGAAACTTTGAAAAATTGCATCGAATCTCCATATGAAGTCATTCAATTAATTATCTATAAACTGGCTCGAAAACCCGAATTTTCGTTACTTTTTTGCCTTGCGCCGCAGTTACGAAAAGTTTTTATTGTAATTTCGCAAAGACCTTACCTATAATCATACAAAATTAAACCTAGAGAACTTTTTCAAAGGTCGCCTGCAGCGCCGCCGGCTATACTGTAGATGTAGGTCATCGACAAATTTCATTGCGGGGGAAAACCCTTTCGTTTTCCGCGTGAAGAGAGGTGAAAAATTAGTTTCTCCTTCTCCGTAAAGAACAAAAGCGTCATCGTTTTCTTGCGATTTAAAAAAAAATTACTCTTCAAACTACGTACGCATACAAGAACCGTAAAAAGTACCACTTTTATAACAGAAAGAATGAAAGCGATGTGCCCCAAAATAATATCATTCGCAAAGCTACATTCCTACAGCGTCCCCACGATATATTAACGCGAATAAGGTCGGTAATACGTTCTTTCGCCGAGAGGGAGGCGCCGCCGTGGTAGTCTGTTTTCCATGCTCCTGCCGTTTGCGAGTTTTCCCGCAAAAAGGAAGTGGCGGCGGCCGCGACCCGTTTTTTTTACGACCTTTTCCCTGAACGCAGGCTCAAGACAATGGCATTTCCGTTGACATACGGCTACGACCTACGGTCCTTTGTGTTTTCTTTTTTTTTCTGCGCCGCTTTTGCAATTGGGAGCGATTTTTCGTATGACAAATGAAGACTTGTAGGGGGTAACGAGGATTACGGTGTCTTAATGCGTGGGTATCATCGTAGGAGCTTCCAGTTATCGATTGATTTTGTTAGGATGATGTAACCTGAGAGCGCTACGATTTGCAGGATTAATGCAATTCACGATTCCTGTTTTATTCTAAGAAAAGAGGAGCTTCGTCGACTTGAAAAGCAGACGTGAGAAATCGGTAAAAAATTTTTATACGAATTCACAAGGTCTTTATAGCAATTAAAAATGATTGCAATCGGCATAAAACTTACTCATTTATGAAAATCTATAAGCAGAACTTTATGCTCGGTTCAATGTGAGTTATGCACTGCAGAAACGTCGAAAAAGATAAAGTTTTCAATATTCCTAATCTCTTATCTGGAACGAAATGCGAGAAGCATTTTCCTTGACCTTCGGCATATCCTTTTCAAGAATTCATAAGATAAAAACTTGAACGAATTTTCATTGCGATAAGATAAACTGTTTTTAATCGCGAGGCGTACTGCCTCTCTTCGAAATATCAATAAAGGAACTTTGTTTTTGTAATTATAGCTGTTCGCATCGATGTTTTTCCATGCTCGACGAATTCTTTCCCCCCCTTTGAAATAATTTCGAGCGATATTTTAATTAAATTTTAATTTCATTTAAACGGCGCGCGAGCAGATAAAGCCGAATCGATGCAATCGACGCAAGTTCGGTTTTACTACTTTGCCCAAGAATGCGTTATTTTCTTTAGCAAAGAATTCTAATATGAGCGTCGCTGTTTCTTAAAAGAGATAAAAGTATCATTTGGTAATTGCTCTCGTGAAACGACGATCTGACGTAAGATGGACGCAATCATACTGTCAAACGTATAGACGTCAATATTTAGAAACGAGAAAATGTACCTACGATGATGATGATGCATTGCGCTCGTTTTCGTTTAATTTTTTAGATTGCGTCATGCGCATTTTTTAAGTGACGTTGAACATTACGGTTCTAGTGGACGTTAAAATTTTAAGAACCGAATTGTTTAAAGACTATATAGAATCGCGCAACAATTTGTAAATTTGATTCATGCATTTATTTCGTTACATTTAATGTTTTGTTGCAAGCAGTGCCACAGATATACCGATTTATCGATTTATCGAAATGCTTTTGTATAATAAAACGCGTCATATTTGAGTATATATTTAATATTTTAAAAAGGTAATGGAAAAGTAACTCCGAATGTAAACTAATAAAAGTAAATATGCTATTCCCGTTCAACTTTCATAGTTTATTTTGCGAGTACTACAAAAAGAATGGCCTTTGAAGTGCAGAATATAATTCCATTATTCCGAGCTTTCAAAATGCATCTATGAAATTTTAACGGAAGCGTTGTTATGAAAATTGATCGCAAATTCCTTGACATTATTAGCCCCTTTCGCGCGACGTATTAAATTTTCTACTAAAATTAATAGAATCGAAAAGTATATTACACGAAGCTTTCATTCATTTTTAATAATTATTATTGGGCGGCGAATAACGCAAAAAAAAAAGTATATTCCACAGTGAAATATTCGCGAAATATGAAATATGGGCTATCTAGGTATTCAACAAGAAGGACGTCGATAGGGTCAATAACTGGATGGTTCAACGAACTGATAATAATTCAAATTGCTGATAGTTCGAAATTTCAATCACCCGCTAAAGGATCCTCATCCACGCAGTTTAGTTAACTTTATCGAAAAGAGAACAATACAATATCGGAATAAAGGACAAAACTCGTCCGTCCTAAAAAAAAAGAAGGTTACCAGAACGGTTTTCCCAAATCCCTAATCAAACTTGAGCCTCGCGACTGCCCCTCCCCGATATAAATAAAACATGAAACTAAAACATTCATCGCGCCGAGCGTAAGATCAGCACGTCGGAGATCGATCACCGGGGCGTTTAACGCTAAACTCGATCTCCTCTCCCGGAGTAAACAGACTCGCTCCGCCGACACGAATCCGCTGAATCAGTGCTCCCAGTGCCGTGCGGCGGTGCAATCAAAAGCGAATTTCCCGAAAATTATCGGATTCCAGTGCATCGCGCATCCGCGGGGGTTAATCACCTCTCTCTCTCTCTGCCCCCCCCCAACCCCGGAGAGAGAGAGAGAGATCATGGGGGGTTAGCAGAGCAGACACTCCGAAACTCTATCTCTCTCTCTCGGCGCAGCCGAAGTTTCCCTCTGTTGCGCGTCGGCCCTCAAGATCGCGGGGCATCCTAATCCCGGCGCGGCGGTGGGTGGTTTTCGCGCGCAGGAGCGGCTGCCGGCTCCTTCCCTCCTTCCCCCCGCGCGCAGTTTCCGTCGCGGACTGCGCGAAAGAGAAAGAGAGAGAGAGAGAGGCGCGTCGCGCCGCCAGGAAATCAATAGCGCGAGGCGCCTCCGCCGCCGTCCGTATACACGTATATATATACACATCTGTACAGCGTGCAGCGTTGACGCCGCGGCGAGAGAAGCGCGCAGTGTGTACTGCTACAGCCACATATACCTGTACAACGGCGTCATCGTCATTGCCGCCGGCGGCGCCGGCCGATTGGCCGACGGGAGCCTGAATGAGAGGCCCCGCGCTCGCCCCCTCCCCTATCGAATTAGGGGAATTAATGGGGATTGATTAATATTCTTTATCGGAGGGCAGTCGGGGGATGGCTCCGCGCTCCGGGCAGTCTTTGTGTTGTCCGAGAGGGCTTGAACGCGTGACTCTGGGTTAGTCTAGTTTTCAATGTTGTCGTTGAATTTCGGCCGATATTGGACGCGGTGCAGCGGAACGAACAGGTAATTATGCGCCGTAACGAGGAGCTGGTGTATTAATACACATACACTAATAGAAGAAAAAGTGTGTCTCGCGTAAAATAATGAAAATTTCTTTCCTCTCTTCTCTCTCGGCCGGCTGGGTTACATCTGTTGGGATGAAACTAATTGGATCCTTTTCACCTTCCGAGAACGTCAACGGAAAATTTAACAAATGATAGCGGCCTTTTTTTTAATTGTTCCTGGAAGTTGCCCAAGTGGATTTGCTCTTTAAAAAGTAATGCACCCAATTAGCGCCGGATAAATTGCATGATCGCTGAATGCTCCCTCTTCCAGACGAGGATATACGAACCGAAATAACTAGATCGCGTCGCTTCTCGATCCCCGCGGGTGATTTACAAGTTATATCAAACGGCGCAGTTTCGCGTATAGCTCTCCGCGGCAAAAGATAAATTCATCATTAAAGTTATTTTAGTCGGAGCCAGCTTCCGAGTGATTCGTTTAACCGTCGTCGTAAAGTCGGAAGCCGAACCGATTGGCCATCGAGGAGTAAACCGATAAGATTTCTACGAGGGATATAATATACGATTCGAGGCATTATTCACGCGATAGCCGATAGAATCCGGGGAGAAAGAGTGTGCGGATCGAAAACTGTCCAGGAATATTTCATAGACGCACGGTTGAATTTTTCGAGTTTTTTTTACTGCGCGCGCGAACGGCACACCGTCCCCGCGCGTATATTATACGACGCAAAAATGCAGTCGTCGGTGATGAAAACGCGAAACAATAAAAGCTGCAGCACCGAGAAAATGCTTTATAAATCGACGATGCGAGAGGCAGAGAGCTCAGGTTCCACTAATTGTCACGGGAATGACTTTATCGATTGTGGCACGTCGAATTTTTTAAAAGGATCAATCGATTATATGCGCGCAGACACGACGAGGAAAAAATATCGCGTCGTTTTGCGAATACTTTCAGGATTGATTACTGATTTCTGGCGTTCGCAGTATTAATGACGATCTGTATATATTTTTATCTATTGTCTTATCCGCGTATTTCCGAGGCACGTAATGACAGCGTGGCTTTGACGAAACACTTTTAGGAGAGAACTGTTTAGCCAATTAATAAGCTTTGCTACAACGAGCGCGTATATATATACACCTCGGGCAATCTTTTTTCCATGCATAAAATTGTTTGAACAAGATTACATTCATTTGTGTGACTGGCGATTTCTGGCACAGATAAAGCTTCATCGCTTAAACGACTCTTTCTGCCTGAAAGTAAGCAGATTTCAAAGGAATTTCAAGATCGGATCTCCCAACGATTAATGTTAATGCAAGCTCGGCTCGAGTCAACGTAATTGTCTTGCTATATTCGAAATAATTGATCAGCCTCCTCTTTTACAAAATGAACCGCAATAGAATCGCTCATTTGCATTAATTACCTCGGCAGACGCACATCGAGTTTATAAAGCTTCGCTTCCATTTCGACCCTGGCTAAGGATAAAATTTACTGCGTAGACTTTAAAATAGAGCATCAAAGCTGAAAATACTTCATTTGCACACTACATCCCATCAAACCCATCGATATCAATTATTCATTAGAGGGATATACACCAGTTTCGCTGGAAGCGCCGTGTACGAACGTTTTAATGTATTCCGGAGTTACACATAATTTAAGACATTGCCTCGATCTCTGCTGTCAAAACCCAACCAGCGGCTCTTAGGAAACGTTTTTTTTTTTGTAACGCCGATACAATGGACGTTTCGAAAATGCAGATAGAAAGTGATTGTACGAAAATCACGAATTTACAATTGCATGCTAATATTTTTTTTTCGAGTATATACCAGGCGGCGGTGATCCCATCCGAGTGGTATTTTGCGGCTTTACATACACTTTTTATACGGAATTCCAGAAAATTATTTTTAAATACCGAGCATATTGATTTGAATAATTCGCCCGATTGCAACTAATGTACACAGCACCGATAAACTTTTTTCCAGCAAAAAGCTTCCGCGCGGTAAAAACATGTTTTCTCGCCCCGCAAATTAACGACTCATCCTTACGCAGAATCCGTATCGCGGTTAAAAGTTTCCGACAAAAGATGCTCTCCCCGCCAAGGCTGCCCCCGAAAAGCCGCGTTTGAACCTCCGGCGCGATAATGCGGATAAGAGCCTCATTGTCCTTAAATATCTCTGACGTAGAGCGGCTAATCCCGGCCCCCGCCCGAAAGACGAATGCTTAATGCGCCCTTTCTATTTTCATTCATATCGCGTTATCGGATCCGCAAACAAACGCACGCGTCACGGTCTAGGAGCGCGCGGGAATCGATTCGCGGCGCGCGGCGGCTTTTGTGCACGTCGCCGAGGCGCGGGGGATCATCAAGATTTCACGCGGCGCGCCGCTAATACGACAGACGCCGAACCGGCTAATTTTCCCCGGGACCCGCGAACTTTTGCCCGGAGATTTTGGAGCTGTAAGAGCTGCTTTTTTCGGGGATTTTAATTTTAAACGTCGGGCGCGAGCGACAACTGGGTGGAATATTGTTTCGGTTGAACGTTGTTGCGAATTAAAGATTTATCATATTTTTCTCTTAAAATTTACAATCATTTTGTTTGAATCGGAGCTCTGGAACATTTTTCACTTCAATTTCGAGACTTTACTTTCCCCATTGTTCTCGAAATTTCATGTCGGAGAATATTCAGATCCGCGCAGCGAAGTGCCCGTGTTTGAGTTCGTACAAAAATCTCTTCTTCAATTTCAACTTAATTAGGTGAAAATTCAACGAGAATTGTGTTTGCCCGCCGTAAAAACCTTCTCGCTAATTAAACTACACTTTACATCGCCCGTTTTTCCCCGTATACTAAAGTTCTCTTTTAGTAGAAAAGCCATTTCCTTCGGCGTGAGCTCGATCGTGAAACAAATCAAATCAAACGGAGGATCCGTCCGTTGCATCTATAATGGCAAACGAGGCGTGAATCAATTCCGTTTTAACATTCATTATCCCCCCGCCGCGTTCGACGACGAGCTCTCGGCGCGTCGCGCGAGGCAGTTTTCATATTCTCTCCGCGAGCATTTGCGATTTTAACGGCGCCAGGCGCGCTTTTTAACAGCTAATAAAGCACTGACCGTCGGGGCCTCGCGGATTATGCGCCGAGTACGATATCCTTAATGTACTCGCTCCTTCCTTCTCGGGGCTGTTGGAGAGTGAAATAAGAGTCGAATGCAAATGCCGCCGCGGCGAGCCTGGTTTCCGCAGTTGTCAATTGCATCAATTTTAAGGCGAGGGGGGGATTTTTCGAAACCGACGAAGGGATCTATCTCTCTCTCTCTCTCTTTTTGTGCGGGCAATCCGCTTCCGGTCGGGCGAGCTCTTTGGGAAAATAAGGCGCGCGTCGGCGAGGAGAGACGGAGAGAGAGAAGCGTCCTTTCGACGATGGGAAAAGAGGCGGAGGGGGATAAAAAAAGACGGGAGAAACGTGAGCCAAGTGACTTCTAGGCTGCGCGCAGTCACCAAGGTTCATTGTCCCGCGGGTTTACGCTCGCGCGAAGCAACTGAAATGCTAGATGTCGAGGCGCTTTATTTATTTTTGTCGCATAGATGCGATACTCGAGTTTTTTTTTTATTAACTGCGCGAGGAGAGGCACTTTTGAAAAGGGTTCAGGTTTAATTACTTTTATGTGTATTTGAAAGCTGTCGGCTTTGTTATAGTTATTGGAAAAGACACTCCGAACATCGACAATTTAAGTATTGATTATATTTTAGCATATTATTGTAATTATTATTGTTTACGCATTAAAATTTATGAGCCGGCAAAGTGCTGGTATTTAATAGGTAAATTTGCAAAACTAATAAGTAGATTTATCAACGCTGATTTATGTGGGCGTTAATGTGCCATTTTTCAAAATACATAAAACAGCATGTAAAAAACTCAATGTGCTTTGTATTTGAATTATTAATTTATCTGCGTACAAGAGGACATAATTATTACCTTGTAAAATATTGTAAAATATTGTTTGTGTATACTTCCTACAGTTTTTCCTTCTCTGCTTTCTACTTATTATAAATGGTAATCTAGAAATAATGTTTTTCACCCTTCTTGTTGCTAATGGATATAGATGACATTAATCTACGTAAATTGGTTTGTAATCACCAGCTAATTATTTACGATCAACGAAAGCCTACTAAAACACGCCCGACAAACCCATAAATCCGCATCTGCTTATCTCAAACCGTACATCTAACTTCCAAAAAGTCGAAAATGTTTTATTGAATTTTCCAATCAGCCGGCATCTGTCTCCAACCACCCTCGATTCCAGCAAGATTCCAATCCAGCTCTGAAAGCCAGCGGGAGGCAACCCCCCCTCCCGCCTTCCACCCTCGCCTAATCAATCAGCCATCAAGTCAATTTCACCCCCTACTCCCGGGGCAAAAACTCGACTCTCCTCTGACGCGAGACCAAGAGAGAGAGAGGGGCGAGGGAGGAGGCGCCGGCGTGGGTGTATTTTTAGCCGCGCGACTCCGACCCACATACCCACCAGGAGGCGGCCCCGCGACGGGTCACGAGCGAAACGCAGACGCAGGACGCCCGGAGCGGGGAATCCCCCGAAGCCCGAGAGAGAGACCAATGAATTCGCCCGCTGGAAATAGATCTGGAGCTCTCCGACTACGTGACTTTGACTATGCCAAGTATTTTTGGGGCCGAACCGCCGCCTTTCGAGGCCCATCGGGGGATCATCGCGCATTCTGCATCGATTCCGGGGGAAGTGTCGCCGCGAGCCTTCGAGATCGCGCTCGCTCGCTCGCAAATTCCCTCCGTCCGACTTGGAGGAAGTTCAATGTCGGGGATCGATGTACCAGTTTTATTATAGGAGAGCTGAATTTGCGTTCGTTCGGGACGGGACAAAAGGAAGGGGCAGAGGCGAGATTGATTTTTAACCGTCCTTTTTATTATCTCTATTAATAAAACTTTTCGAAGGAATGAGGTCGTTTCGAAAAGTAAATGTCAATGGAGGCATTAAATTCGTTTGACGAGCTTAATAAATTTTCACCGCCTCGGGTAAAAGTTATTTTGCACGGCTCGAGGAAAGGCTGTTATAATTTAATTAGCTAATATTTCTCCGATAAATGCGAAATACGCGAAGTAAATAATTAATTTCGCCAACTCAATCGGCGCGTTTCGAGCGAAAACCTCAAGATTAGTTAGTTATAACGATCAGATAATGAAAGGAAGAACAAAGCCCAAAAACCGCCTCGGCTTATATCATTCTAACTTTATTGGAGCAGCGAAGCCTCGAAAGTTCGCGGAAAGAAAGCAAGGCCGATAAGAAAATCCGACTCTGAATCGCCGCAGCATCTCGAAGGCGATGTACTTATATATATATATATATATATTTGTCGAATTTTACAATTAAACGATCGTACCATCTCCGTCGCAAAGCGCGATAAATGAAGTATTTATCCATAAGAATGCCCGTTCCCTTTCGACTCGAGCGCGGAGAGCCTCGACCTTAAGATTTAAATACAACACAATAATGCAGTTGACGTAATTGAAGGTTCCATTTTTTTTTCTTTCTTTCGAGCAGGCGACCTCAAGTGCTTAATTACCGGGGGGCCTTGGAGTTTGCCTGGTTTCTAGACTTTTTCGGCACTTTAGATTCAACGATTGTATTACGCACTTTCCCATTTTTCGTCTTCTTCAAATATAAGATTCTATTTGCAGAATAAAACGCGAGGAATAACAAGTACACTTGCGCAACCATTTTTCACTGTTGAACGCCTAAATTTAAATACTATTAATAGACCATTTGAAACGTCGAGAGACGCGCCGAGCGCATTTGAAAAGAACTTTGCGCTCGAAAAATTTATCGGCGCAGTATAAACCGCGACGACTTGTTGCTTTCTTTTCGAAAAACACAGTAGGCGACCGCCCCCTCTCCGTTTTACACTCGAAAACGTGTTCCAACGCGGCGTACAAACTAAGGCGCGCGCGACTTACCGCGCATACAGCGTTTATTCCCAAAACTCCTCGTAAAAGTGTCTCCGGGGCTAGGTTAAAAAAAAAAAAACTCGTTCCCCCGCCTGTCGAGATTAATAATCCAGGGAATTAACGTCCCCGCGCACAGCCTTCGGCCGCTTCAAAAATTCCTAGCGAATTTCGTTCTCCCCCCTCCTCCGCCTCCTCGGCGCTGAGATCCTCTAAATAGGTTTTCGGGACAGCCTCGGCGCTTTTTTGCCTTACACCGCGAGTCGCATGTAAAAACGAGCGGCAGCTCCTCTCTCTCTCTCTCTCTTTATTATAATAAACAGAGGCTCCGGCGCTGTTGCTGCGCGCGCGCCGCCGCCGATGCATCGTCCTTGAGAAAGTCGCGCGAACGTTCCGGGATTGGTCGGGCAGGCAGGCGCGCGCCGTTCGATCATCGACGACGACCTTCTCTCTCTCTCTCTCTCTCTCTCTATCTCCGTTCGGTGCGCGCCTTCCATTAACTTCTCGTTAGTCGCGGCGGATTCCGACTCGGTCTAGATTCACTTTTTCGCGGCGCGCGCGCCGATTTCGGAGCGCCGGGAGAGAGAAACCCGGAATGGAACGCGGCGGCGCGAGCGACCGAAACCGCTTCGTTTCGCTTTTTAGATCGCGTAACCATCGTCGTCTCCCGGGCTCTCTCGCACTCCGCGCACAGGCGGCGGGGGGACCTGTACGTATACGTGTATATATATATATAAAACTCGGAAACGCGGAATGTGAAAGGAAGATTTGCTCGTGTATACTGGCTGTACGCTCCGCGAGAGAGAAAGAGAGACGCCTGGACGGGAATGTCTCTTTTCAGCGGCTTTTCATCATTCGGGCGGCCTTGACGAATCGAATTTCGATTCGATTTTTGGACGAGATTTTGACAATAATGCGAAAAGCGGTTAATCGAACTGGATTGGTCGTAAAGTGGCCCTGATATGGAAATCCGTTTGGAGAGTGGAGCTGTTTCGGCGGTGGCCTTTCCGCAAATAATAAAGAAACTGCAAATTATTTTCGAGTCGTTTAGTACGTGCTCTCGAACAACAGAGGTTCTTTTCTTTTTCTTTTTTTTTTCGTTGAAAAATCGAGCGCGGCTCGCGTAAAACCAGTTTCCAAACTACTTATTTAACAGTCCTTCTCTTTTTGTAACTTTCGAGTAATTGCCTCCTCTGGTCTTAAAGGTGGTATACCCCTGGTAAATGAATTCATTTAGATTCTACGCGAACGAAAAAAAAAAAAAACAATTAAATCAATCAAATCAATCGTCGGGCTTCAATCAAGTCGTTGCAATAAAATCGCTTTATAAAACTCGCAAATTATATTGTCGTAAACAAATTGGCAGGTAAGATTACCAGCGCGGCGGCTGTTTAATTTCATAAAATTTCGACGCCGCGCACGCAAGTCGACGTTATTACATGCATTATACGAAAATAGACTGCTCGCCATGTATTCCTTTAGCTTTCGAGTGTAACGGTATTCTTCCGATTCTCTTTGAGGCAGGCGGCGGTATAGCTATTTTTATCGTCTGGTAAAACTTAATGGGACTAAATGCGTACGGGTGATGGTAAAAGGCGATTTTTAAATCGTACACAAGGAGCTTCTGCGTAAGTTTCTGTTAATTATTTAGAAAATTTGCCCTGCCCCCTGATCAACAGAGTTTTTCAATTCGAGCAAAACTCGCGCCGCCGCTCGCAATTCTAAATTATCGAACTGCGCTCGTGCAGTAAATGTTGTAATTCGTTAATCGGAATATATAAAGCCGCGCCAGTTGTAAATACCTCGGGCGCTAATTTATTCGCGCGCGCCCATTATGCACTCCATAAATATTCAAATCGCCTCGAAATCATTCCTCGCGCGAGCTCTCCCGCTCACAGTTTTTCCGATTCTCGGAGAAAAACAAGGATAGATTTTATTCATCCGGCCGGTCGGCCGGTAAGACACTCTGTTCGTCGCGCCAAATTAATTTCTCCATTAGCCCAGTTGCGCTAAATTATCCAGGCCCAATTAGCGCGAGGAGCCGCGAGCAGTCCGCGAGAGAGCTGCGCCCGCCTATTATCGTTCGCGGAAGAGGGGAAGGGGGGAGTCGCCGAAAAGAAAAAAAAAAAGGCGAAACGGGGTTATCAGAATTTCGTTAGAGAGAAACGGCCGCGGACGTTCCCACATGTGGACGCACGTGCAGGCAGGTGAGAGGTTCGCACGAGACGCTCGGCGTACGTAACGGCATACGACGTCACGGCGGAAGGAGGGAGCAGACCGGGCGACGCGCTATTTTCAGGGGGGGCGCTTGTACGTACGCGCGCGCAAGTGTGCGGCCCCTTAGGATCGCAGGCGGAACGAAGGATTGCATTGGCGACGGATTCTTGGGATAGTTTTGCATTGGCGGATGTTTAGATGTTTTGAGCCAGGTGCTGAATTTATAAGATTTTCGCTTGGCTAATTGGCTGATGGATGGATTTTGCTTCAAACGCGCCTGCAATAAGTGCATTTAGGACTGCAGATATTCGCTATGGATCCGTTAAAAAATTGGTGGCAAACGAGCCTAAAGAGGTCTAAAAACAAATATATTAACTTGTGATAGGAATTATCATCAGAATTAATATCAATATAATAATCAGCTTCGTTGGTGATTTAAAAGTGACGCATTTATGCGTGTAAACCGGCTTTAATTGGGAGGTCGATCGGTTATGTAAAGTCAATGTGTGGATGTAGTTTTTAGGAGGACCAGATGTTTGGCAATTGAAAAAGCCCTTTCACTTTTACATCACGTTCAATTGCAGTTTTTGTTTTTCATAGTACGTAAGAGTAAGCGCAATACATTTTTTTTTATCAAGTTTTTTTGCTCAAACTTTTGAGTTTCTAAGATTTCTATGACTTTGAAATAACGCAGCGAAGATATCAGAATTTTCTCAACAGCCAGTTATTTAATTTTTATGAGAAACCTGATTTTCAATTTTATTCCAGCAGAAAGTTTTTGATTTGAAACTTGTATATATAAGTAAATAAAATCTTGAAAGTAAAAAGCTGAGAAATTATAAACAGAAGAACGGAATAATGTGCTTTACCTTTCAAATAAATTTCATTCCAAAGAATCGCCCTTTGACACGCGGACAAAAATAACAATACATTACGTTTTTTAGCTTCGCAAAACTTGTTTAAATAATTTACATTTGTTAATAAATGATTCCGCAGACCCGACTCTTTACTTCACCCACCAACAAAATGGACTTTGACAAAGTCCAAATCCGGCTATCGGATACAATCTCAGTATCCCCCTGCAGGCAATTGCAAAAAAAAACCGGTTTCAGAAATGCTAATTCCAAATTTGCATTCACAAATATATGCTTCTAAAGGCAAAAAAGAAACAGCTTAACGCGATTTTATTAACGCCGCGCGGACACAATAATTCCCATTGCGAACGAATAAAATTGAATAATAACAATGTACACCTCTTTCTGGAACGAGACACTTATACCACCGTAAAGCGCAGGAGGATCCTTGCATTATCTTTAACAGCCAGTCTCGATATAAATTGATGCGCGGAACAGTCCGAGTCACGCAGGCAGAAAAAAGTAACGGGGCGCGGCGTATTACGACGATAACGTCCTTGATGATTATTATAACTGGACAAATAATTGCCGGCCACTTTGGGGTACTTCATTCTTCCCCCGCACGCACAATGTGATTATGCCGCGCGCGCTTGTTTTTTTTTTGCATATACAACCTGTCGCGCGCCCGTCGTATCATAAAAATACGAGCGAGGCTCGTCGCTGGGATATATCGCTGGGAACGTACGGCTAGATACATAATTATTTGATTAGAGCGTTCCACTCTCGACGAGTTATTTCGTATCTTACGGCTTCTTTCCTGCTCATTTCTTCTTCGTAATTTAAAGTATGCCCTCTCGCTGCTTTCTCTCGAATCATCATCTGCTTCTCTCACCTGGCGCCGGGACTTTTAATCTTCCTACTTTTCACATCCGCGTGTACAAGCACGTTTTGGATCTCTATTTACGGTATAACGAGGCGATTTCGTTTTTGCCAATTGCTCGTATTATCTCGAAATAACGTGCGTCAGCCTTCCGTCCTATTTTTTTTTTGTTTCTACAGCCGATCAGTTTACCGAAATACTCGCGATAGCGCGGATAGAGCGAGTTTTATCTTCGAGTTTTTGCTCGGTCTTCCCTCATCTTTATCGCTCGTGGCCGTCGTCATAAGTCACGTGATCGTTTCCTTCGCCCGGTCTCTTTCTACCCGAACGGCTCTGTATAGACCATATATCCCCCCGCTTCATTTTCCATTACTTTAACTTTCCTCCCCCTTGTCCTCCTATATATACCACTCCACTCTGGGCTTTTCCTCTTTTTGCAGCTGCTCTTGGATAACGCAAGCCTTTAATCTTCGGTCTTGTCTCCGCGCGGCTGTTTTTTTTTTTCTTTTTCTTTTGCTCATTGGCTTCTGCGATATTTTTACGGATTCCGCCACGTTCGAAGTTCCTTTTTTTTGTCGCAACGCTTTATTTCGCGGAGGCCTACATTGCTGAAACGAGCGCCGATGGCGGAAGTCTTTACTCCCCGATGGAAAACGTTCTTGCGCGGCTTATGTAAACGCTTTTTTCGCGCGCGCTAAATGTTTGTCGATGCGAGAGCCCAGGCAATTGGCGTTCGTGAATTGTTTAATAAGTTTTTAAAAATTATCTACATACAGTTTGGACTTTTAAATAACATCACTTTTCAAACGAAACTTTCGCTTCGCAATGCGGCTTTTCTCCCGATTCGTTGCGTTCTTGGCTCGTCGTCGGTGGAAAAGCTGCGCGAGCTTAACGTATTAAAAGATTAACCCATCGCTGAACTAATTTCTAGAGTCCATCGTGCCCTTGCCGATCAGCAGGAGAAATTGACTCTTCGACAATTAGCCAGTCCGCTTTCTTTCAAGCCATACAAAATCAGCCGTTTCAAGTACGCTCGTTTGTAAACCAGTCAAGAGCGCATGTTATTTGCGATAAACTACGACGTAAGCCGCTCCATTCGCCTCACAAAGCTAATCGCTCGGCGCTGTTTATCGAAAGATTTGCATGATAATAACTTTCAAATTACCGCTGAAGATGGCATATTCCACCTTTTATTAATTGCCATCGAGTGTGTCTCGTTACGAGTCTTCGCCCATCCAACGTTAATAGCGAACAGATCGTGTACATACTATATAATTACAGCACGTGAAAATGAAGAAACCCTTTTCCTAAAACCAAGAGCAGCATCTTGCAACGCTTTACACAAGCCAAGGTAGCTCCAAAAAGTTTCACCGTAGAAAAACTACACGCGCCGCTCGGACACTCGGAGAAATATCGCGCAACATCGCCGACGAATCCTGCAATCGTGACTCTCCGCGGCGCGCGGCGAAAGAGAGAGAGAGAGAAGTGTATATAATTGTCGTGTGCCCGATATTAAGTCGGAGAGGTGAAACTGTGCCAGTCGGTCCTCTCGGCTGGAAGTTGGGCCTAGTCGTTTCTCAATACAGGCTTTCGCGGAACACACCGCTATTTACTATATACGTCGGTGAGATAAGACGCACGAATCCTCAAAAAAATTGGCCTCGGCTCGAATGTACGCCGCTGCAATTCTCCTCTGGGCTATATACTTTCAAATCGGCGATTTAATTGATGGGCTTCGACGCCGTGGTTGACGGGGCCGGCGAGGAGAGGGAGAAAAGAATCGGTATTCTCGAAAGGGTGACGATGATGATCCAGTATTTCGTTGGGATTCGGGATCTCAAAGGCGGAGCTATTCTCCTCAGGTGTATTATATACGGTACTCTTCGCTATGGATTCGCGATCAATGGCTTTAGAGAGAACAGAGTGACATTGATTCAATCGGATGTACTAGATTCGCTTGAGGACGGTGCTTAATGAAGAGAATAAGAGGGATGAATTATGAGGAGAGACGCGAGAGAGATTTATTGTTTGCAACTCGCAGAATTTTTCACTCGAGTCCCAGATTACGCGGCAAACGACGACGTTTCACTGTTGCCAATTATTTTGCGATGGATAAAACGGTTATTACTGTTCCGGTGAATAAAAGCCAAAGTTGGTCTCTGTGTCCGTTTGTTTTTCGGGTCATTTCCTAATGCACAGTTAACTGGAGAGATCCTATAAAGAACTGAACTCTTCCCCGACCTCGCAAGAAAGCGCTCGAAAGTATATACGGGATAATAAGAATTCACTCGGAGCGCATTAATAAAACGATCAAAATCCCGAGGCGATAATAAGCCCGCGATAGCGGCCGCAAAAAGTCGTCCGTCGGCGTGCTTGCGGGGTGGCGCAGAGAGCCGAAAAGCAAAAAGAGCGCCGCGGCCACGTCGTCGGCGCGGTGTGCCGGTAATTTCGCGCGTTTAAGCAGCAACAACGTCGACGAAGCCCGGGGTGGGAGATGGGATCCTTAATTAATAACAGTCCCCGGCAACATCGGCGATAATCCGTCCGTCTCTCCCACCTCCCGAAAAAAGAGGCTCTCGCGGGCTCATCGTTTTCAATTCACTTTCTACACATAAAACCGCTCTCCCTCTCTTATAAATCAGCCTCGTGCCGCGCATTATCGCAATCTCCTCTCTCGAAATTACCATAAGACGAGTACGGTAGGAGGGAGGGGATACGTAACCGATCGGGGAAAAAAGGAGGCCGCCGCCGCGCGCGCCGCCATGGATCATAATCGGATTCGCGTGCTCGGCCGAGGCGTGACTCTGCCGGGGGAATTTTCGGATTCTCAAGAATTCCGAGGCATGGCCGAGAGGCGGCGTGTGTCTGCGAGTGCGAGTGTGTCTTCGAGGCCGAGAGAGAGAGAGAGAGAGAGAGAAGGAGGCCATTCGTCTCCTCGGCTCTTCACGACTTTCACCTGCACGAACACTCCGCGAGCGAGCCTGACTGCCTGCCTGCCTTTCTGTCCGCTGCTGCTGCTGCCGCTGCTGCCGTCGCGGTATGTGCACGTCTACGTGCGTGCAGGCGCGAGCGCAGCTGAAAAAGGACTAAAGGCCAACGCCGGGGAGGAAGGCGGAACGCGGAAAAGATTCTCCGATAGGCCCCGTCGCGCGAGAGACGGTTCGAGCGATCGCTTTTTCAGCCGCGCTTCGTCGCTCGGCAGGAGGTGCAGTTATGACGAGGTCGATCGATTCGCGCCCCCGGACGCAAACACCGTACAGAACGGAACGCCGCCGCGTTTTCGGAAGAGGCCTGTATACACACCGGCCGGAGCCGGGGACGCGGATATTCCGCCGGTCGAAGGCGGCGGCTGCAATTTTTGTTATGATTCGCTTTTTGCGGGTATAAGCGACCGCCGCCGCGGGACTGGGTAATCGCCGAGGAGGGCAATTAATAGAAGCGTGACAGCTTTCTAATGGGAATGACGTTTATTGGACTAGAAACTCGTCAGTTTTTTTTTTCTTTCATTGCGCAAGCAACAAACAATGCCTATACACCAATCCGCCGCGGTAAATCGAATCCCATTTCCGTCCGAGGCAAGTGTTACACTGATAACATTGTCAAAGCCGAGCCGAACGCTTTACGCCAACCTGAATTCTTTTTCCAGCCGCGCGAGAGAGCCAAGCCTGAAGTCTCAATTTGCATTGTCTAATGAGGTAGCGGGGCCCCAAATTGGCCCGCTTCGGTCTCGAGCAGATACATGGAATTGCGTACGGCGGAGCTCTCGGCAAATGCGGCAGAGAGAAAGAGAGAGAGAGAGCTCTTATTCGTGTATAACTGTATTTTTCCGACGGAGGTGTGAGTCATTTGAGAACCAACCGACCTACAACTCCATATCGAACTAAATTTTACCTCTATAAACGCGCGCATTAACTCGTTTCTTTCGCCGGCACTTTTTTACCGGCGAATTCTACACCTCGTTTCCGGTTCTTCGCGCGCCGCTTATCTTCTAACGTTTGTTTCTGCGTCGAAAACTGCGGTTTTATTTACGGACGGTAGAAATTACGCGGCTAACGTCTTGTCATAACTGTTACGTAAAAAAAACTACGGACTAATGAGATGACTATTTTCTTTGAAGTATGGATATGTTTTCGATGTTTGTGTGCTTGTGTGTGTGTGTGTGTGTATGTTTGTGCGCGATTGCGATTGGAAAATAATTAGCTAATTTTCATTGAAAAAGTGCTTTCGCGAATCTTATTTATCAGCGACGCAGCGAATTACACCGCTTGTAATCGATTTGTATGCAATTAATAATTGCAATGCTTTGAAATATATTCCAATTACCGGCATCGATTCGCCAAGAAATCGGTTCGACTTTTCACTTTTGTTTAGAAATTATCCGCTACCGAAGATCCGATATATATATATATATATATATATACTCTTGCTGAACCGATAAAAGTGAAAGAACACCGAGTCGTATTAATCACTGCTGCTGTATTATACTTCCTACTATTTTCCTCCGTCTTTATGAAAATTATATCTTTAAAAGAATCTCATTCATTATTGAAGAAGCGCCTACGCACATTGGTAATTGCAAATTAGAAGTGCCGCGGCAATTCGTTGGAATGAGCAACAAAACCAGTTAATCTGGCTTTCACCCTTTCTAAACATTCTCATTCCGCGTGCAATGATGCTAATTTTATTTAAAAGCAGAGCCAGTTTCTTTTTTCCTCTCCACTTTAATTCGAGATTCCGCCAGCTTTTACAAAGGAGAAGAAATTTCTCGCCTAAATCGCGAATGAGATTTTCGACCTGAGAAACAAGCTGATTTTCCAAAAAGAAACTAATGGAATCAAATTGAATGCGAGAATAAGAAAATTTGATTGCAACTATATAGTTCTGAAATTACTCAAGTAATTAATCGCGTTGCTACGAATATAGCGTAATCTTATATTTCTTCGATGAGAGATTTTCCTTCACAAGAAGGAAACTTTTGTTCGATGCCGACTTGAAATTGAAATGATTTTTTTTGACGCAATTTGGAACGACTGTAAAAGTTTAAATTCACGTTACAAAAATTTTATTACAAGCATATCGTGCAATAAGTGAACACTCGTAACTTGATTTGACGATCATCTTTCAAAGCAATTCCCAGATACATAATAAAGTTGTTTAGTATGGTAATAAAAATATATTTATGCGCCAGGATACACGCTTTTGCTTCGGCTTATCTCGAAAATGTCGCAAGAGAAGTTGACAAAAAAAGTTCAACTTTTTATCAAATCGCAGTAAAAAGGCCTGAACGAACTGCGCATTTAAAAAGCGTAACAACAACACCTTTTAAACTTAAAAGCCACAATTCAGCAAATCAATCATCACCGTCCGAGGGCCCTTTTCATCATCACCATCCTCGCCGCGCCCCTCATCACTCTTCAGCCACCGTCCCCAAAACGCGCGACGACAATCAGGCGGCCTTTGGACATCGGGGCATATCCTTCTCGAAGCCGCGCTCTCTCGCCGTGTCGCGGGCCGTATATACAACGTGGCGAAAGAGCGTTAGAAATCCAAGCCTCGCGCGCTCGCGCGCCAAGTCGGGTGAAAGTGTTTTGCAGGCGGCGGGCTCTCTCTCTCTCAAGAGAGAGAGAGAAGCCGGGAGAGCACGCGGAGAGCGATATCGGGAGATCGCGGGAGAGATCTTGCCTGGGCCACTGACCCTTTCGACCGCCGCGCGCGCCTCTTTTCGATGCGCCAATGTCACGCTCCCGAATGCGCGTTCGCGGTGGAGCGGGGATCGGCCGACTGAAAATCGAGGGGCAATTATAATTGCATTAGCCGGGAGCTTCGTCGAGCGTATTGCGCGAGCGCTTTGACGGAACTATAACCGAACGGCGCTACTTTCTAATCAGCGAGTAAATATATATAAAACGCGCGCGGGGCGTCGTGTTTCTCGGTCGAAATTTAAATGCCCCGCTGGATTAATCGGCGATTGTTGCGCGTCGTGGCCGGACTCGCATAATGAGGACGTTAAATTTTACGGGAGTAAAACGTAAGAGCAGGGCAGGGCTTTTGATAACCGTCGGCGGGAGAGTGGATTAAAGCAGATATTACAATCAAATTATACAGCGGTATTGAAACGCGAGACGAGGGTATCATCACTTTTTAATCGAGCTTCTCGGGTTGCGTTACTGAATAGTGAATGAAAATACTCCCGCCGCATGTCGGACTCTGTCAATGTGTCGACATTAGCTTCTTTAATCACTTAATCACAGCTCGAAACGTTCGTTCGAAATCTCTGGATCCACAATAAAGTGTATTATGACACCTCTCAAAAACGAGCTCGACATACGCGTTTCCGAGAAGGAGTGAAATAATCAGCGGCAAGAAGGGGAGAAGTGACATTACGTCCGATCGCATGCAAAAAGCATTTCACAGTTCTCCGAGATTACACCGCGCAATTGTTTCTTTGTCCTCTCGCGATCGCGACGATTACTATTGACCTCGCTTGGCTCTCTCGCTCGGCTAGGAAAAATTTGTCACACTTAATAATAAAGCCTGAAACAATTACATAAGCGCGGCTCTCTCGGTGGTAACCTCCTTAGTTTTCAGCGCTCGCCGTTACAAATTGCCATCGAAGCTAATTCAGCGGAGAGGAGTATAACGCCGAGAGAGAGAGAGCAGCCCCGCCATTAAGTTTCTCTTTCTCTCCGTTACCGATGCAGACCGCAACCAGGCAACGGATGATTTAACAGCTCCGCGACGCGACGGGGGGATTTGCTTTGTAATTTTCAGCGATATAAAATAATGTTGCATTCAATTGACGGTTATTAAGTCGCCGATCGGTGTCTTCATTCGCTATTAGGCAACACATTTTATCGGACGCGACGAGCAAGCAACCCATTGTTTGCCACCTTTTTCTCTTGCACACTTTTTCGGGATTGGGCTCTCTTTGGCTTCGAGTCGACGTGCATAATGTATGACGGGGAGTCGAGGGGTTGGTTTGGGAAGAGGCACAAAAAAAAGAGACGCTGGATTTTCTCGAAAAACAAAAGTATAATGGAATTATGGAAAGAGCGAGCAAAAAGAGGATTTTCTTCTGCAAAGGCGAGGGTATGCGAATCGAAATTTTTATTGCCTCTGGAAATTGATTTTTTTTTTTTTTTTTTTTTTTATAGAAGCTTTAAAGATTACGTTTTTAATAATGTTGGATGAAACCCTGCCGAGTTTTTAGATTTTATTAGATCCAACAATTGGAAAAAATTCGACTATTATTCATATGTAGAGTGTCAAACCTTATCTAACATACGAGATAATATTCTTGCAACGAACTTTAATTTAAAACGGGAAACGTTAACGAGCAAGCACTACACACTTTACAAGGAAAACATTATATATAAATAGCAAGATCCAACACAAATGAAGACGCGAGCAGCGCGATTAACCTCGGGAGAGTTCTTCCATTCCGCGCAAAACCATCAGAGCTCTGCTCCATAAAAAGAAAATTTCCAATCCAATCATCGCCGCGCGGCAACTAGACCTCAGTAAGACGGACGAGCCTCTTAAAACTGCGTCGACCGCTACAACGAGAGGTATCTCCCGCGGGCCGCGATCAATTTTTAAAGGCGCGCTCGCAAGTTCACGCAACCCGATTACCGGGCTTACGTACACGTACTTTGTAACGGTGCTCGGCGCTGCGCAAATAAACCGCCCCTCTCTCTCCCACCCTCCCTCCGCCGTGTTGTCGCGCGACGCATCAATGAGCATTTAGCAATCAGTGCCGCGCGCCGCGCGCGACCTTACGCCACTTCACGCCTCCGTGAGTCACGCGCGAGCACGGAGAGCAAGCATATACACGCCCGATAGGCCATAAGCGACTGCAAAACTCCCAGTCCAGGCGAATATATGTATATACGTTTCGATGAATAAATTTAGACCGCGCGGCCGGGGAGAGAGAGAGGACGACGAGAGAGCTGTTTACGTCGGGCGCGGAGAGGACGCGCCGCGACGAAGCTGCCGCGCAGCAGCTCAGGACGGAGGGATTTTTCCAGTCGTAAACATTCGGGAAGGTTGACGGGGAGATGTGGATAAAGAGGACGTCTTGTTTTTTTCGTTTTTTTCAATCGAGGAGTACAGAATTCGATGAAATCGTTAGACTGACGATCATCGGGGTTCCGAGTTTTTTTTACGGGTCTTTCCGTTTAATGGCTTTAACGAGAATAGATCTTGGCAATTGGATCGAATTTTAAATGATTCTTTTGGCTCGATTGGCTCCATTACGAATCTCGGCGTGATTTTGAATTCCAAGGATCAAAATTCGCAATTCAATTACAACGGCAAACCGAGACTTCTTTACTATCTGGTCGCAAGTAAGTACACATCCAAGTTTACCGCGGTTTCAGCTGTCTAGCTGCGGGATTACACGATGAACTCAATGTTTACACGCGTTTGGTTGTCGACGGCGCGGAGACTAAGTAAGTAAATGCGCGCGGCAGTTAATGCGCGGACGCTTTATCGAATTCCTCCTCCCGAGGAGAAACAAAGCGGCGGAAAGGTATCAACAAAGAATTTTCATTAACCGGAATTTTAATTTAAAGCCGGTCTGCTCGTGGAACACTTCGTTTTCCTGTATAAAATTCTTTACGCCGACAGTTTAATCAACCGAAGTGTAATAAAGTGCTGAATTTATATGCTTGAACGATGGTGAAACTGAAAATATAGAATCGGTGGGTACATTTTAAAATGTATAAATAATCTGCAAAAATTGAAATTCTTCTCAACGTGATTTTCAACAAAGCAAAACAAAAAAAAAGGAATCCTCCCGCAAATGACTAGTAAACGCCACTTGGCACCAAAGCCGAACCTCGCAGCGACAGGCTCCGTACTCCGCGCAAAAAGAAAATACGGAATAGGTCTATTACACCAGTGAAGCAAACCCAGCGAAATTAAAAAAAAAACATTGGATAATTTTTAACTAATTTTTAGCTAATTAATTGCTGGCGTCTCCCTGGTAGAAATAAAAGTATTAAAAATGGCCAGAAAAGTATAAAATAGCTAACCAATAAGGTATATAAAATATCTAGCGATGAAACGCTTTTTGGGATCATTTTTCCAGCATTTTATTAGATTGAACATAACCTAGAAATATTCAAATCAAGTTACATTTCCATTCTCAGTTAGACAATACAATATACAAAAAAAAAAAGATTTTAAATGCTCTAGATAGCTTTTCGAAATACTAATAAGAAACATAAACGAAACATTAGTTTATAATATTGGTTTGGTAAAATTTTAAACGTAAATTTCTTTCCTCTTTTCTATCTCTCGGGATCAGAATACCGAGCAAGTATCTGGACATTTCCGAGGTAAGAAAAATACCTAAAAATACCTATCGTAACAACCGTGTAAATACCGACAAATTAGTTTAAATTTAGTCAAACTAGTTTAAAAGTTCGCCGACCATGAAATAGTACATTGTGTACCAAGGGCGCAAAACAGCACATTCTCGCCCGAAGTGCACATACTATTTCGACACTGCGGGCGCAAAATTCGATTCCCGCTCGAAGGCAGAAAATTCACGCATGCGACAGCAATTATTATTTTTCGCCCGTACCACTGGCATGGAAAATCGAATTTTGCGGCCGCAGTGTCGAAAAAAAACGTTTCGTTTAAGCTAGAAAATTGGCTATGAAAAATAGATATTTTCTCGGCAAGTCTTTCTAAAATACCTTAAAAATAGGTATTAAATTGTTTTCATTTCTACCAGGGCTCCACTCCCGTTCTATTTATCCAAAAAAATACCTAATAGGGCGCAAAATTTTTGGCTCGCCCAGCCAAAAATTTTCCGCCTAATTGGGTATCGTTTCAATAATACGCGATAAAGTCTCCGCTGGCGTGAATATTTCGCTATATAATGGGTGTCAACGGGCATTCGGTACTGGTTAGAAATTGTTGCTTTTGGTAATTAATTAGCTAAAAATTATTCCACGTTTTTTTTTAAATTCCGCTGGGTTTATTCCGCCGGTGTAATGGACCCACGCGGAATGAATCATCGAGCGTTGGATCGTCAACCTTCGCGGGAGAGGAGAGAGAGAGAGAGACAGATACATGCTCGCAGAAAATTCCTGGCGCGCGATTTTCTCGCGAGGAGGAGCAGCAGCAGCCGCCGGCAATGACGAGCCCGAGCGCATGACGTGCCGTCTTGGCTGCACGCGTACCGTCGGGGGGAGAGCCTCGAATGGAACAGCTGCGCGGGAGGAGGTGACCATTTTCCGGGGCAGGTGTGCGCGCTCGTCTTTTCTCGTGAGGGGAGGACGACTTTCGTGATGATCGGCAGTTTCTTCCTTTTTTCAGCGGCGTTTTTCGGTTGAGTTATATTGGGAGGTTGCGGTGCGCTCCTGAATTTTTTTGAGCGGGTCTAATATTGTCTTCTAATGAAGAAGTAAAGAGTGCTGGGAGAGAAATTTATTTCTGCGGTTGACAGTTTATTTGCGGAACGCTTCGTAATTCATGATAATGGAAAAATAATCACTCGTTCACGTGAATAATAAAGCGTCGAAAAAGTTGATGAACGTAAAAAGAAGTTCAAGCAACTTTAAAACGGACGATTAATTAACAATTTTAAATACATTTGCGACAAGCCTTCTTTTAGTCGATCAACTTTGATGATCCGTCGAGCACAGAGCTAACATTTAATTACTTTGAAAAAAACGTTTAAATAAGTCTTCGTTATTCCCGCGCAAGCGAAAATAATAACCGGGCTATCCGAGAAAACAATAAAGCTGATATTTCAGCCGCGGTTATAACGAGAGATAAAAGAGCAGAAAAATTTAATTACGAAATCAATACAGGCAATCCATTTACATTTCGCGGCAGAAAAAGAGACGCGTCGCGATAAGGCTTCCGAAGGTTAAAATTAGGTTCAACGCACTCTCTCTCTCTCTCGGCGTCTCCGCTAGTTTAGCCTATCATAACACTAAACTAATTTGCTCAGCTTGATCGTTTAAATACCCGAGAGCTTGTCCGCGGCTCTTCCACCGAACGCGAAAGATTCCTCCCCGCGATCGGAGCGGAATCCTTCCCCCGTCTCCTAATTGCATTCCTCCGGCGCTGAAAAGCGCGCACACCTGCCGTAAAACACTTTCGAAAGCAAACAGCAGCTCGAAAAAGAAAAAAAAACAGAAAAGAAAAGGAAAAAAAAACGGCAACAGCGGCCTCGACGACGTGACGCATTTAATAAATTTCGCCGGTGGAGCTGCCGCCTGGCTGTTGTTTTCCTTTTTCATTTTTTTTTTATTTCTACGTTTTCCTTCGTCCTTTTACTCCTCTCCCCCTCCGACGAAACGGTTATTTCGCCGGCCGGGAAAAGTTCGCCTTTGTTCGAGGTCTCTCTCCCTCTGTCGCCGCGGCGGGCGGATTTAATTTTTCAGGGAGCGCGAGTCAATTTTTCCGAAAGCCGACGGCCTTTTTCGAAAGGAGGTTTCGTGTCGTCGCCGGTAGTTTTAAAATACCAGTGGCACGCTAAAAATATCGTTGCACAAGAGAGCCGCGCGCGAGGAAGACGGAGAGCCGCCCGATTTCTAAAATCCCGCGGCGTTTTCGTCGAGGCTCTCTCTCTCTCTCTTTCTCGCGAGTGGCGTTCGGAAAAATGGATTTCCCCCTTTTATGTAACGCCGAATAATAATTGATAATTCGCTCGTAAAGCGAGCGGCGCATATCCCCCTGGTAATGGCTCGCGTTTCTTGCGCACAGATGCCCCTAAGAATTAACAACAATTATTTAACTGTAAACTCTCCGCGCGACCTCTCATCGCCGATTGAGCCATATAAAACATTGATTTATTAAGCCGCTCGCTTCCTCGCGAGTCTGTCTCTCGTTTTCTTCGTTAATAAATTATTGCATTTAAATGCGCGCGGCCCGATGAAAAATTTATGTCGAGGCGCACTCTGTTTACCGCGAGGAAGGAGCCAGAAGTGCCGCGGAAATTTTCTCGCCCGCGGCTCATGAATAACAACCGACTTTTCGCGCGGTGCGCGGCCTCTCGAGTCCTTCTCCTCCGTTAAGCCCAAATTAGATTATCAACTTTTCCTCCATCGGTCGCAGAGATTTTTCACGGGAAGACCTTCGGAGGAAGTTCGAGCGGAGCTCCCGGAGAGATATATTCGGGTCAGTTAGAAAGTCCCTCCTCGCTTTTCCGTATACGTATATATACATATATTAAAAGCGCGTACCGAAAATCTCTTATACACGCGAGGAGAGCTCCGCTCGGAAAAACTCGGCTCATGACTCGGGGCGCGCTTTCATTATCATAAATTTGCGCGTTAATGGCCGCGGCGGCGGCGGCGGCGGCGGCGGCAGCAGCAGCATTTCGTTGCAGCGTTGTCGCAAAAGTATAACTCGGCGCTCGCCGCTTTTTTAGCCCATTGTTTCACAAACGCTTCGGTTTCCAGCGGCCGGGAGTTTAGGCGCCCGAGTGTATTTCAGTGTTTTCCATCAAAAGCTGCGAAGCGCGCCGCGCTTACAGCCGCTCCGCGGAGAGACTTTCTATCGCGCGGGGGCTCAATTTTCGAGAGAGAGAGAGAGAGCGAGTGTAGTTTTTCCGAGGATTATAAAACGGGCAAACTGGTTTTCTCGCCGCCCGCGAGAAAAGTCCTCGCGACGAGGAAATAAATGATTATCCGCGGCAAAGCTGCAGCCGCCGCGTGCGAGGCGGCGAGAGAACAAGAGAGGCGACCGATCGACAAAAAAGCTCTCTCTCTCTCTCTCTCTCTCTCTCGATCGCCTTTCACCCGAATATCGAGATTTTACGTGCGCGGCCGCGCGCGCGCCTCGGCGCGACACGCAGCCAGGCCGACAACGAGTTAGTAATATATATATAAAGAGAGAGCGCGAGAGAGACTCACCTGGATAGAGTGCCCTTGAGGAGCGGATTCCTGTCGTCGTAATAGCCGCCGGAGGACGGCATCTTGCCGCCGCGTGAGAGAGCCAGGTTGAGGCTGTGTGCGTTGCTCTGCCGGTGTGGGGAGGTGGTAACGCTGCACGTTGGCTGTTCTCTCTCTCTCTCTCTCTCTCTCTCTCTCGTCCTTTGGTCTCGTTTCTAGGTTGAGCTGCTCGTCAGTCCCGGAGTCGGGGGCGCGAGGGGCCCGCGCCACGGCACTGCATCACGCCGGCGCCGTCCTCCCATTCACCTCCGTACCGGACCGTGGGTGACGCGGTGGCGGTGGCGGCGGGGCGGGGGGAGAGAGAGAGACGCAGAAGCGAGGCCGCTTACCTCCGGAGCAGCGCGCTCTCTGCACATACAGTGTGTCCCCCCGGTTATCTTCGGATATAAATGCCCGACTGCCAATGAGGGCTTTCCCCGCTTTTCTCTTCAAGGGGATATGTGTATAGAGATGCTACTGGAATTGAGAGGAGCGGAGGGCGGTTACAGCTGGGGAATTTTTCGTGCGACATGCAGAGAGGAGGTTCGGGGAACTGTCAAGGTCGTGGGCGGGGTGTCGAAAGTATATATGCACAGTGGCACGGATTGACAGCGCGCGGTTATCGCTGTCAATTTGCGGGCGCGCGACGCCGCATTACGTATCCGCGGCGGAGGGGGGTATTGATTTTCGAGCCAGCCTCTTTGTGCGATATATCGTTTCTTTTGCATTATTTCGTTCGGCGCGCGCCGCGAGTAGCCGCTGTGCTCGAAAATCCGAGGTTTATCGCGGCCGGACAGAGTAACTTTGCAAAATATTTAAATAGTTTTTGCCGCGCGCGGCTCCGGTCAGTGGGTCGTAAAAGCGAGAGTCGGATTTTGAAAAAGTTTTCAGCGACAATTATATATATATATGTACCCGCGCGACTCTGGCGACGATATATATTTCGAAAAAAAAAGTAAATAAACTATATGTGGCGAAAGTACTTTTACGGGTGTAAATAAAAAGGTTTATTCGACTTTTGAAGAACAGTATCCGCCGGGAATCGAAATTGAAATGGTTTTAGCTTTTCTTCCCTTTCGACAATATTTTCAACGTATATATAACGAGATAACATGAACTGGAGTGAAACGATGAAAGATTACTCCAACTGAAATATTGATCCTGTTGTCCGTGCTGCTTTTACAAACGAGGAATAAATTTTATAAAACTATTATTCACCTTTCCATCGTTTACAATTTCTCAAGTCTATACAGCAGTGAAACTATAAGCGCTCGAGCCTTTGTACTCCCGATTATCACGGAAACATTTCAAATATTTCTTCACCAATTACACTAATTGCACGAGTGCTCATTCGGTTACCTGCTCAGTTCAATTATGTTAATACTTATCGCGCCTTAACAACAAAGTCCGACGCGTTTCGGTTAAAAGAAAAAACGAAAGTTCCGCCTTATCTCCCCGAAGCACCATCGCTTCACTCGACGCCGCGCGGCGATAAATTTATTTTTGGTTTAACAACCCATCGGGAGACCTGCCCGTTTTGTAAAATAACTCGTGCCGCCGCGGCATTGTCGCGCGGCGCGAGCAGCGACTTATCGCCTCGCGGATAAAAATTTATCTCGCGTAATAGTTTCATTATTTACAGTAAACAAAGCGCACTCCCGAGGTGCGAAGCGTCGCTCGTTTTTCCTCCTTCCTTCTTTTTTTTTTACGGCGCAACTGACGCAATCGTATAATTATTGTTAAACGCCGCTTAAACAACAGAGCCGATCTTTTCGAAAACAAGGCAGCGTCCCGTTCGGCGTGCATACGGAGAACGGAATGTCTTCTTCAAATCCGACGCGAGAGTAATTAAAAACCGCCTCTCGCAAGCGGCAATCCGACGATCAATTTCACCGACCGCGGCGAAATGCCGGTCTCGCGAGAGAGGCGAGAGATGATTCTTTAATTCAACGCTCGCCGATTCCTCGGAGCTCGTCGATCGATTACGCCGCTCGTTCGTGGACGGCTGCACTTTTTTGCGCGCGCTTCGCCGAGGTTACGAGAGCAGTGCGAGAAACGAGCGACGGTAAATCGAATTTGCTGAGCTGAGAAAATATACTTACGTCGCGGATGCGGTGCGAAAGCGTAAATATTTATAATTCGAGCCACGTGCGTTACGTTTTTATTGACGAAAATTATACGGGAAACAGGGAAATTCGGCGTTTGACGGTCCCGGTTTTTAGCAAAGTAAATATGAAAAAAGAAGTGACGTTCATCTAAAAATTTTTAACCATTTGTACAACATTTTTCGAAGCTTTTGCGCGCAATTTTAAATATTAAACCGCAGCTGCAATTCGAACCGAGAAAAACTTTAGAAAATAATTCAACCTCAAAGTATGTGGCACACTGGTATATATAACGATTCGCTTCATTGCCTTTCGGTTAAAATATACTCGAACGATAGTGATAATGCGTCGGCAGACATTGTTTATACGCGATAATTAAAAAAAAGAGCTTTAAGATAAATTTTATATTTCCACTTCTTAGAGCGGCGTTCGTATTTGCCTCTCCTCGAATACGGAGTCAAGGTCTAAACGCAAAACAGACCAGAAAACCCTCGTCGTTTTGCTTTCGCGGCGCGCGCATCGAGCGTTATTGAAATTGAAATTGTGTCCAATTAGCATAATACGTACATTGTTATTAAAAAAGGAATCCCGGCGATAAACTTTATTTCCATCTTCGCTACTTTTGCTTTATTATCGGTATTTCTCGGTTTGCAAGATGAACTCAAGGTCTGCCGTTGAAGTAAGAAAAAAAAATCTCTCTCATCGCCAAGTTTTCAAACGCGAAAAAGATAGTTCGAAATGATAGGCGTTAATTTCATTTCGAAAGAATTGTTTTCTCACCGAATGTGTATAAAAAAAAAAGGCATAAAGACAAAATGTTGAATAGAACTTTACCCAGTTTTGACGATGCAAGAACGTGAAAATGTTTATCTGCAAATCGTTTTGTAACTATTATTATGCATCAGGTATGTTCGTTTTCAATGCAAATACTATAAAAGTTAATGATATGCAGTACTCATCTTTGGTTTTAAAAATAGCCCCAGGAAAAAGTCGAGATTTATTCTTCGCGCGATAAAGCTGTACGTATTTTGTTAATTAAAGTCTGAGAATTAATACGAGTCACGAGGAGTCTCTCGTTACACAATTAGTTTAAAGCGTAAGATATTATTTAACCCGAAATTGAGATTGAGTAACTCAATTTGCCTCTCCATTCTTAATACATAATTCAGCGAAGAACGTGTTTGCTCTAAAGTAACTTTATTATTTGTTTTTTTTTGATAACAGCGTTTCCAAGTTTCGAAAGAAACAACAGGAGGATTATCCGTACGCAAGTCAGCCAAAAACCCCTCTCCTCTCGACTAGAAAACCGAGGGGGAGGCATCTTGGAGGCTCGACAAAGTGGCCATCGATTTCCCGAGGGCCGGAATAATTTGCCGAGAAGACAATCCGCGTTGCGTTTAATCTCGAGAGATCTGCTCCTCGGCGACCGCCGCCGCGCCGCGAACAAAGCTCGAGAAGAGAAATGCGTGAAATCCCGATCGCCCCCCCCCCCTCGATAAGCATCTCTCTTCCTTCCCCCGATGCGAGAAAATGCGTATATATATACGAGCAAAAGGGAAACCGGCCGATCCCCGAGTAGGCTCACAATGGAAACTGCCGGAAAGAGCGCGCGAAATTAATAAGGGGGGAGGGGGGAGAGAGAGAGTAAAAGCGTTGCTCGCGCGCGAGTCAAGGACGTGCGTTAAGCGGGATCTCGATCGCGAGCGGCGATAAGCCGCCGATGCAGAAAGAGCCGCTGCTTTTCCGTCTGCGATTTCCAGCGGTTTCTTATACATTAGCCGCGGCTGCCGTCGCCGTGAGATTTTCAGATGTAACATTGTGTACCTGTCTTTCGAACGACTGGATTATCGGGGGGGGCTACTTCGAAGTCTTACTTGTTTGGCGCTGTCTCAATCAGTTTTTTATTTTTAAACGCACGTCGCGCGGTTTGTTTACTCCGCCGGGGTTATGTCGCTCTCGCCCCGGTAATATTCCGTTCACTCGACTCGATGTGCCCAAAAGGCCGCGGAGAAACTTAAAAAAAAAAAAAAACTTTAGCGATCCGCGCGGACAAAGAAGAAAACTACTTTCGCAACCGCGTGGTGCGCCGCCGCGCCGCTTAATGGATGCAAATAATTCCCGGCTCACGTGCGATTGCGACAAAAGCGTCCGCGCGCCGGGTGATAATACTCGCCGTATTTTGATCCGATTTTGAAAAAGAAAAAAAAAACAAAGAAAAGCACTTCTTTCTAGGTCGATGGATCAATCGATCGATCGACACTTTTATACGCCGCCCGCAGATTTCTAGGGAGGCCAGTGCGCGCGCGAAACTGGTTTTTATAGCGGTACATTATAAACTCGAAAGACTCGAAACTCGGCGCGCGGTGTGTGTGTTTTAGGCTCGCGTCGTCGCGAGAGATTATCCTTCGATTATTTACCAAACAACTAAGCAAAGCGAGAGCTCGTCGGCACATTCGCCGCTTTCAATTATTAGACTCTCAATCGGCGCGATAAAAAAAGAGCTCGAGGGCGGAACGCGTCGGACGCTCCGACCAGAGGTGAGTCCCCATTATCGCCGCTTATCGCCGAGGATCGCGGGCCTCTGAAAATGCAAGCGTCAGGCGTCTCTCTCCGCGTAGTGTTACTCTACTCTCTCTCTCTCTCTCTCGAAAAAAAGGAAGCCGCGCGCGGAGCTCCAATTCGGCGAGATACACCACGCAAACGCATCAGCGAAACGTCTTTTTTTTCTCTCTCTCTCTCTCTCTCTGTCTCGATAAAGAATTTCTCGACGCCGCTTCGGCGCAGCGGCAGCGGCAGAGAGCGAGCAACGGCAACGCGGGCAGCCGGGGGGGGGGGGGGCCTCTTGCGCAACAGCTCCTGAAAAACGCTTATGAAATGACTCGAACGAAACTCGAAAGCATTAACATAGAATCTCTCTCTCTTTTGCTCTCGGCGACGGAGCTATACAAGCCGGCCCCGAATTCGAGAAAAGGCCTGCTTTTGTCTTTTAACTATCAATTATGCCCGAGAGCCCCGGCGGACTTTACGGTCCGGGTGAGCAGAGGCGGTTTTTCCCCGCCGCTTTTACGACCTCCTGATCGGCGAATTAGGTGAATTATCGAGTGCCCCGAAAAAAGAAAAAAAAAAACAAAAAAAAATTGGCTCGGATTCGGGCTGAAAGTGCAGGAGCCGCGGGGACTAGATTGTCGGGTCTGCACGCGCCGATTGCGGAGACGACTTGCTCCCCGGCTTGCATTTTAGCGATTTATAAATTAAAATTAACGAGGCTCCTTAATCTCCGAGATTTCACTTGGAGAGCAAAATTATGACGCTTGTAAAAGAAGCGCGCGCGCGAATCCGCATTCCGTACCCCCGTTAAGAGATCGTGAAAGTGGCTGCTTTATCAACGGAGCATTTTTGTAAACTTTTCCCGGGACGGACGAGGCGGCGCTACGATTTTTGCGCGTCCTACAGTGGACTGTATCGCGCGATTATTATGTTTATCTTTTCGAGGAGCGTTCGCGTACAAAATCTCGTCGAAGAGAAACGGAATTTTTTGCTTTTATTTATGCCGGCGCATTTAAAGGAGAAATTGAATTATCGCCTTGTAAAGATGTAAGGCAATGATTAAATTACGCTCGTATCGCCGGGCTTTATAAAAAAAAAGGTCCGGATGTACATTAACCGGATTACCGAAGAGAGGAAACTTTTGCAGCCTTTATATCAAAGTACGTAATAAGGGAAAATTCGCGGGCGGATCCCCCGTTCGTTTCAAGCCATATTACTTTATCCCCCGCGCCGCCGGCTTTACTTTTACTCGAGTCGGACAATTTAGAAAGCATCGGCGCTCCGAAAAAAAAAGAAAAAAAAACGTGTCGAAAGACACACCGCTGCACTCCACGGGAAAAGAAAGCGGCTCTCGCCCTAAAACTCTGCGTGGCGGCGGCGGCGGGCAAAAAAAGGCACACCGAGGCCCCATTGAGGAAGACAGCCGAATAAAAAAAGACAACAGAGAACCGCGCGGATCGACGGACAGAGAGAGAGAGGGGCGGGGAGGGGAGGGGAGCCAGCACACTGGCCGCGAGTAGTCCTTCTCCGGCTGGAAAATGCTGTACCGTAAGCCGTGCCACTTCTCTCCCGAAGAAAACGCTCCGGAATCCGCTCGCCGCGCCGCGGAATGCGCGACTACGAAGACGATGTGGACGCCGCGACGGCCGAGGAAATTGTGTCGAGGAGGAAGGAGAGAGAGAGAGAGAGGGAAAAATGTCGAAACTGTATCGGTGCATCGCCGCATTGCTGCTCCGAGACTTTTCCGATCGTCTGGATATTCGCTCCGTGTTCCTTTCGGTGCGGAAATTGGAACGCGACGCCTCTGATCGGGGAAACGATTGTTTCCGAGTCGAGGAGGCGGTACGCGATAGTTGTAATGCAAACAGCTGACGGTTTATACTTCTAAATTCGCTCTTCGATTTCTTAGATCTCCGAGATCGACGCGTCTAAAGCCGGATCGTATCTAATCTCGGCGTTAGTTTTTTTGCAGACTCGAACCCGGAGCCACTTATAACTATGCAAATTCGCATAACAGGACTGAGATCATCGAGGGGATTTGGCAATTATTATTATACGGTTGCTAGAAGGATTCGCTGCCAGTTCAAAGGCTGAAAGATAGCTTGCGTTCTATGGTCTAACTCTGTGTTTATAATTCACGTTCTCATTTTTTTTTTATGGTCTCAAATTTACATCGCGAAAAAATTGTACGGTACTTTGACGGACATAGTCAAAGGCTTCGTCCTTATTTTTACTGTTCGACGTTTGGCTGAAGTTTTAGGGGCTTGTAATTTTTTAAACGATTTACACAATTAATTTGAAAAAACAAACTTTGCAATTTCTACAATTATTCGTGGCAAATTTCGTTTCCCGGAATTATCCTGCGACGAATAACATTGAATTCTGTTCTGTTATCTTAGTACGGTAATTAGGTTGAAAAAAGTTAATTTGGTTAAAAAAGGCTTTTTAAAAATTTGACACATTTTTTTTCTAACGGTTATGTGAGTGAATGGCTCGCCTAAAAATAAACTAGAAATTAGAGTGAAAATGTCTATTGTGGGTGAAAACGAACGATCGTCGCAGGAAAAGATAAAAATACCGAGTTATAAAAGTTCTGAACTTTTGTTCTAAAACTGTTTCAACAATTATTCAATTTATCTGAATTGCTATTTTTGCTTTTATAACACTCAATTGAACGGCGTTAAAAGTGCCTTTAATAAAATTCTAGTTCTCTATTAAAATTTGAAATATTAAAAGTATTAAAAATGTTATAATTCTAATATTAATACTCGAATGTTTTATAAACAGAGTGTACATTGTAAGTATTGATACAATGTAAACGGCGACTGTGATCGATTAAATTATTAATTGAACAGACGCTCTTTAAAACCGATAGAGATAAGATTTAACTGAGTAAACATCATTTACAAATATTCTAGAGCATTTCAAGTATAAAGCGGAGTGGTTCGAGCATTAAAAACTTATGTTTTTTTACCGGTACAATAATTTATAACTAATAATTTTAAAGAAATTAATTAAAAAAAGAATTAAAATGTTTGTTTAAAGTTAACTATGAATATTTTTATTTGTATACAAAGCTAATAGAGGATGATCAGGCAATGTCAATCTTCAGATTCGACTGGAAATTTAAGATACTTAAGCAGGAACTGCCAATTGATGTCTAAATCTTAAAGCCCAATTTTTACTTAATTTGAAAATTTAATTACAGAAATAAAGTTCTCCCGAGTATTTCGACAAGCAACTTCTCCTTTTGTCGACGATTAAAATTTAAATATTTATCTTGTTTTAGGAAATTCCCAATTAACTTTTTGATTTCGGGAACAGCTTATTAACGATGTTTGAGCAAATTCTGAATTTGCTTTGCAAATGTTATGTTACTGTACTATACCCCGAGTCTACGAAATAACGAGTAATCAGCATTTTGCGGACTGATCAAGAATCTCATAAAAATTGTAAATACAAATGTATTATCTTTTCTACAACTTTAAGATTGTGAAAGTATTCTTGAACTAATGTTATTGAAAACTTTAATCAAGCCGTTTTTCGTTCAGTTTTACAATATTAACACAACAACTAAGATAATAACCACGAAATAAATAATAAAAATTCACTTTTATCTCTCGCTAAAATTTTGTTTTTTTATTTTTTATCATCATCTTTTTCTTATCGCTTTCAATGTCCACAAAATTCACTTCACGGAAAAACTGACTTCATTGGTTGCATCTTCCAAAGCGCGAAACAAAAGATATTTAAACAGATTTGAAATTCAAATTTATTCATCTTGTCGGAATTGAAATAAAACAAATAAAAAAACAGTGCGAGTAATAATTCAGTTCGTGAAAAAAAATTTGCTTCGAAATTTTGATGCACGAAAAACAACTGCGAGATTCAACGAGTAAACAGTATTACAAAGTTGAACGAAAAACTAGTTTTTATTTACGCGCATTCCTTTTTACTTTCTAAATACAACGTATATATAGTTAGATACTCGCTAATACCGAGCAAAAGCATTCGAAAATTCACCTCCACTTCTTCCTTGATTTAGTGAAAATCTATGTTTATTATCCGCGCAATATTGAAATATTGATTTTACTATCTTTAAGCTCTATTATTCGACTGATTTCCCTTTCAATCACAGCGCCGCTTTATCGCGCAAAGTGACTATACATACAGCCGCGTGTATCTACGTCATTTTAGAAATAAAAAAAAAAAGGAATCAAAAAGCGCGGGCGTACGTTCCCCATTTAAATCGCTCCCCCTCGTTCGGTGACGCAACGCGCAGCGCTCCGAGTGTGAACGTCGATATACTTGCATCTCCCGACGAAATAAAAGCCGTCCGCGATCGCTTTGAAGACGTGAAAATATCTCTCTCTCTCTCTCTCCGCTCGGCGCGTCTTATGTAAAGTAAAGAAACGCACGTCGAATTTTGTAACGGTTCTTTCCGCGCTTTAAACCTCTCGATCGGTTATGAATCTACAGGTCTTTTAAATATCGACGCCAGGCGCGCTCGAGGGGGGGAGTAACCGTCAGAGGCGTTCGATTCTTTGGCGAAAATTGAATGATTAAACCGCGAACGCGCGTTCTTTTCGCATTTGAAAATAGTTTTCGCGTTGCGTGGTATATACGCACACACAGTTTTGAATCGACGAGGAACAACAACAACGGCAGTTTCCTTCGAGGCCCAGTAAATCAATTTAACTTTTCACTTTGCCGGCGATCGAAGGCTTCGAAAAAACTGATGAAAGTCGATTTTTTCGAACGAGCGTGTTTCACCGCTTAGCATTACGGAACCATAAAATTCAAATTTCGACTGCGTTCGCGAGCCGTTTTCAACTCCGCGCGGCCGGCTCGACTATTTTTTTTTTTTGCGCGGCGATTTCTCTCTCCGCGAGGCGCGTATTCGCGGAAAAACATTAACGCCGATTCATAAAAGCTTTTAGAAGGTAAATGTAGCAAGTTTGAAAATCTCTCGGCGTATATGTGAGCGGCGCGCGCGCGCGCATGCAAATGATAGGAAAATCTTCGTTAACTTTCACCGAACCGCTTTAAAGCGATACGGGAACGCAAATATGCGGAGCATTAAGGTGCGTGCACGCAGGTTAAATGGAGAGCTCCTCGATATGCCGCGCGGCTTTCGGAATCGAGTGTCGCTGTTGTTATTTATTTATTCCAGCTAAAATTGACCCCGTTAACTTTTATCTGACTTCGTCCCGGCGTTGTCGCGGTTTAATGTGTGGCATTCTGAACAAAGCGAAGCCGAGAGCGCCGCGTTTCCCAGAAATATCGAAACAACTTTTGTCCGTTAACACACAGCGTTCGATTTCTCTTTTCAATTACGACGCTTAAATAACCTCGATTCGTAAACAAAGCCGCGCGCCGTCTAGAAGACGCAAAAAGACGAGAAAAACTACGTACTCACTTTATTCGCAGCTGAAACTTCCGACGAGCTTCGTGCTCAGCTTAATCTGTCTACGAGTATTTTGTTTGTGTCCTCAAAGCTCCGCGGCTCGTTAGCACTGTATTTAATCGTAAGCAACACGGCTCGGTAAACACGGCTCGAGATTCTTTCAAATTCCGAAACATCGGAACGCGTTACATATTAGAGAGGCGAGAGAAGAGGTGTAAATTCGTCAAAAATCCATCGGGCGAACATTACGCGCGCGGATACACGTAAGTCAAAAGTCGGTCGCCAGCAGCGGGGAGGAGGAAGGAGCGAACTCTCGAATATACACTTACAAACGCATTTCGTCACGCTCACTTCGCGCTATATATGTGTATATACGTACGACACAAGAAAGCACAGCTGCGCGACCTCGACTGTTGTTGCCACCGGCGTCGCTGTCGTTTCTTTTTTTTCCTTTTTTTTTTTTTACCGTCAATTAAAGCATGATTTTTCCGCTAGAGAATCCACGAGCCGGAAGTCCGTTGCGAAAAGCGCGGGAAATTCGAATCGGCGCGAGAAGCCGCGCAAGCCGAACGTGACGTTCGGAACGTCCGTTTCTCGCGGAGGCGTTGTATGGTTGGTGAAAAGAAAAAAACAGAAGAAAAAAACACACGGGAGAAGAAACGATCGAAAGGAGGTTAACCAGTGTTACATACACCGGAGAAAGGACGAAGAAGACGAGGAGGAGGCAGAAGAAAAAAGGGGGGAACCCTCGCTGTGTATGTGCGTACGTACTTGCGTGTGCTCGGGAGTTTCCCCGCTAAGGACGTTCGTTCTCTTCTCTCTTCGGTGTCGCTCTCCTTCGTCGCACTGCACAATTATTAGCTTGATAAACGTTGGTGGATTTTTTCGATGAAAACAAACAAAAAAAAAAAATAAAAAAAAACCCAGGAACAGCCGTTCCGGCGCTCGCGAGAAAGTACGGCCGGGTGTCGGCTCGGCAAGCAGCACTAGGCACAAGCACAGAACTGGCGCGCACTCGTTATCATTATCATTATTCTGTTGCTCGTACGTATATATCTACACGTCAAAGACTCTCGACGGCGGCTGCGGCTGCGGGGCGCTTTCACGCAGAGCGCTCGCGCGCGCGCGCGCACGGCGACGAAAACACACGTACGGATATAATATACACGTAAAAGAGCAGCCTTAGCAGCAGCTCTCGGAGCAGCCGCGCTTGCACTCGCACTGTGTTGGACTGTTGTCGCGGGGGGGGAGGAGCCGGGAGGGTGTTGGCAGGGGGGGAGGGGAGAGAAGGCTGGCTCTCCGGTTCCCCTACATCGCGCATGCGCCGGCGAAAATCGAAAGGCGAAGTCGCGCGGCGCGGAGAGCACAACAGAACGGCACACTGACGAGAGAGACAGATGGACACTGACTGGTGGCGGCGTGCGCGCGGGGTCGGCGGGGTGGGGGGGCTTCACGTGCTTGCCCGCTTTTAAAGAGCCGAGCGAGCGCAAGCGCCTTAACGATATAAACACGCGGAGAGTCGCGTCGGGACTGAGTCTCGCCGAATCGAGCTGCTGGCTGGCTGGCTGCTGCTGCTGCTGCCTGCTCTCTCCGCCGCTCGCTCGCTCGCGCCGCGCCGGTAGGAGCAAGAGAGAGAGAGAGAGCGCGAGCTACAGGTGTCATCGGTCGCAGCCGTTCTCTCGAGCGCGCGCCTCTGTGTGCGAGAGAGCGTTTTCTTTGAGGAGCGAGCGCGTATAACTATAACCCCCCACCCCCCTCTCCGTGAGGAGCGCGTGCCCGTAAGGGAATGCGTCGCGCACCCCGAGGATTTCGGCGCGGCCTTGACTTTTTTTTTTTTTCGGAGGACTGGTTCGCCTTAAGCCTGGTGGGCCCTTTTGCGGCCGAAACGGTCGAAAGGTGGAAATTTGCGCTTTTTTCGAGGACGCTTGAGGTCTTGATTTTCGCAGCGCCGCCCCGCCGTTCGAGCCGGCTCTTTAAAAACGATCGCTCGGGTAATTGCGGGTAGTGGCTTTTTGTGCTTGCTGCAAAGGTGGGCTGGAAGACGTTTATATATAGTCGCCGTTGGAATTGACCGTCCGTTTTAGACTCAATTATTGTAAAAAGATGCTGCTGCGAATATAAAAAGTTTATTGAAGGTAATGACCTTGCGACAGCATTTTTCAACTATTTTTAACGACCTGTATCGCATGTTTTTATCATTGGCACAAAGCTGTTTTTTTCTTCACTGTATTCCTCGGTTAATTATTAATCGAAATTAAGAATCCGCGCGCTGTTATAGAGCACCTTTAAATTCCACGTTATTTAAATTTTTAACTCGTATAAACGAATTGATTTTTCCTCGGCGTGTGTACCCTTGAAAAAAAAAGGACTCTTGCCGATTACATTAAACAGCACATATCCAAAGCTGGCACTTCGCCGTGAATCGAAACAATAACTCCCTGGCAGCACGGCGCGCGGCACAATGCGAATTTTTGGCTAAGCCGAAGTGAACGAACTAAAGCAAACGTGTCAGTGAAAGCTTGTTGCAGTTTGCGCGAAACAGTGCCCGTCGTGCGGAGCTCCGCTCCGCGGAGTCGAGGGCCGTGTATATATATATATATATACGCCTCCTTGAAACTTGCGCGAGCTTCCGAAGCTCTAACTTCCTCGAATTAGCTTCTAGGCTGCTATATAACCCTGTTAAACTCAACAAGATATTCCGTCCGAGACTAATCTTTTTTCCTTTTCGTCTTATTATCGGTAAATGGTTGAGAAAATTGGTAGTAAATAAGGAGAGGCGAAGTTTAGGGGGATATTGGATAATGGATACGCTTTGGAAATTGTTGCCTGGACGGGGAGTAAGCAAATTGATTGTAATATGAAAGTGATTTACGGCCGCTGATGAATCCTTGGTTTGCTCTCGGCATCCGAGCGGTATCATTATCGTGCTCTCACAATTAACGTTTCAGTTTATCAAAGAAAATCATGATCTTATGTATTAGAAGTTAAGAGAGATTTGCATCTCGAGAAGTGCTTCGGGGAAAACGCGCAATCTCCGATATTTCGCAGAGGCTGGAAGCAGGATTTTTTTTTCTTTATCTGAATATTCATGATGGATTCTCGTTCGAGGAACTTGGCGTCAAAAGAGTTGTTTGATTTTTGAATTTGTAAAGGTTTGGAGAAACGATTTGGAATCACTTTTTAAATGGCGACTTCGAGGAATTCTCATTACTGGCGAATAATTAAAAAAGAAGAAAAAAAACGACTGTTTTCAATTTTCTATAAGAGGATGTGAAATCCTATTCTCGATTGTGGTGTAAAAGTAACTTGTTGATTAATTAAAGCCATTCTTTGGGATTAGAAGTTTCAGAAGGCCGTGGCTTTTTTCCAATGAATTAACTCGCCTGTTTCACAAACTCCAAGTAGGATTCTGCTTTCACAATCTCATGCAAGCATTAATCGGGTTTTCATCTTTAAATATGTACAAAGTAAAAACGTTCGAAAGATTAAAATTTCGAAAACTTCCCGAGAATGATAAAGCAAAACTTTCAGTTCAAGTCGAAACGTGAAACTACACGGCAACGAGAAATTTTCTTCTACATAAATGTAAATAAAATAGCACCAAGTGTGGATTTTCATTGCAATTAAAGAAATTGGATTTTTAAAGGAGATTCCGAAAGTTTTTTCAGGATACGCGACTTACCCGAAATTCCAAATCTCCTCTGTTAAAAGTCTTGGACACCCATTGATATCAAACGCTTACCGTTCAACTCCGACACCCGTTACTTTTAATTTATGTGAATCGCTTTTTTATTCAAATCTACGGATGGACGCCGTAAAAAATATTTCTGCCAAAACAAGTAACGAGGCCCTCGGCGATTTATCATCCGAGTTGATGCATCGCCGAAACTGCAAAATTGATCCATTCGTGTAATAGGAATTTCATTTTGCAGGTCACGAGCGCGCCTAAATTTTGAATGCGCCGAAAGTAGGACACAATACGCCTAATGCGATCCCCGAGAGAGTCGGGGTTACTTTAGAGCTAAGGCTACAAAATGTTGCGTGATGTTTTTTCGCCGGATCGACTTATAAATCCCGATGACTAGACAGCTATGAAATCGAATTATTTATAAGCGCAAGCGATCGTAGATCACTGTACTTTTTTAATGTTTGTTAATTCGATATATTTGCTTGCGTAGCAAGTATAGAAGAGTGCCTTTTTCTGCACAACAAACAGTTTTAATGTAGAAATAAATTCAATTTTTTATTGACGGGTAAGAGTAGATTTTCATTATATGTCAATCAAAAAGAGTTTACCGTCATTATAGTAACGTTTCAATACACTTTTTTTTTAATCTATAACCAAACAACTTTTTTAATCCGAGAGTTTATTTAATTTTAAGTTTTACAGAGAGACAGTGAAAGGTCCCTTAGTGAAAGGAAATCAATAGTGAAAGGTTTCGGATGAGGTTGGAAGAATAAACAAAAATCGAAGCCTAACTATGACATTAGAATGTTAGAATTTCCGCTTCGTTTATTATCTCATTAACAATACAATTAGCTTTAGATTTCCAACTTTCATTTATGTAAGAAGCTGCGATTGAATTTAAACTCATGTTTCCGCAAATTATAAAATGCTAGAAAACCAATGATTTATATAAAACGATTTTTTTGCTAATCAATATAAAGTTTATAAGAACTATATTTTTTAGTAACATGTAAATAGTTAAGATAGGTTTGTAAAGTTGTTGAACGCATATTTTGATATCTGCATCAGCATTATCGTAAAGTGTAACTTTCAAGAAATATGAGACCTTTAAAATGGTACTGAAGGTTATTTTTAAAGCTTTCACTGTGAGAGCGGTAGCATTTCTTAAACTATTATGGAATTTAAAACTCTCGCAGCCTATTTATAGAACGGTGTAATAAATTCCTTGATAAATTTTTATAGCATTATTTTCTTTATAATTTAAGTGTCACATAAACATTTAATCTTGCACTTTACAATAGTAAAAAAATTAGAGATTACAATTTATTTTTGTCATTTGTTATAATTATTGTTTATAAATGCGTATTTTATCATCAATTTTTTTATTACATGAATCGAAAAGAAATGATAGTTATTTATACTTTTTATACAAATTCTCGAAACCAATAAAAATGTTTAACGTTTTATGATGTACATTTGAAAGTTAATTTAAAAAGTTTCCAAAAAAGTAAAATAATTGCTTTTGTTTCTACCGACTAAAGAGAAAGACTAATTTACAAAAGACAAAGTGCGTCAAAACGCTTTAGATAAGTAAAACACGGTTACAATCAGTGTTCTAGAAAGCAGCTTATTAAAAGTGCGTTTTTCAATGACACACTTGTTTAAAAAAAATTTGTTTTACATTATCTCCATTTTACGAAAGAATAATCTCGACTTTAAATCTGTTGGATGCACATAGATTTCATATCCTGTTGTATACTAAAGAGCTATAAGCCACGCGAAGTGTCATTTAAAGTTAACAAAAATTAACAATTATTAGCAGATTTTTTATTTTTAAAAATAAAAGTAATTTATAATTCACAGTTCTGTATTACTATTTTATTAATTTTCAAGACTTTTTCTTTTGTAATATAAAATAAAAAATTCAATTGAAAGTTTTTCGATAGAATTTTTTTTTAACTACTGCTTACACGTAAGGTGAAATCACATAAATTTTTTTCAATTCTTGTAAACTATTAATTTTATTTAATTAGACATAAAATGAAAAGAAATTCTTTATCTAATAGTAAATTTAACTAAAGCAAAAAATATGATATTTTCGTAAAAAGTTCTTTAATTAACATATCTGCCAAACAATTAGATCATTGTTAATTTTAATTTGCATGTCATTTAACTTAGCAGATATACTTTTCTTTAATGCTTTAAAAAGGTCTACATAAGACTTACATAACTCGTTTAAAAGTAAATTGAAATTGTTATCAGTTTGATGCCCCTACTCTGCTACAATGGATGAATATTAAATAATGTATATTACTAAAAGTATATATGTAAAAAATATCGAATTATGTATGTTTACTCAGTTCGCAACTTATTGACTTACACTTCAAGCTGTTTCCCACATGCAACGGAAGCTACTATTTGCCCTGGTTTACCTTTTTATTCGCCCGCACAAACAGTAAGTGAGTTTGAAATATTTTGCGTGCAAATATGCACGTGGCTGTACTACGCAAACTACATAATCATCTAGGCAAGAGTGTTATTTTCATGTGTACTCGGGGAAAAAAATAATCAGTTGTAATTGTTTTCCGTACTTTTGCAACTGTATAACTCTGTATATTGCTATTAATTTCAGTTAAAAAAAAATCAGAGAAAAGAACTTTTAGAAAATGTAAACAAAATTATTATGCAATCACTTATCTGGCAAAACTATTTCTTTTGATCAAAATTGTCCAAAATTGTTCATTTATTCTCATAAAAAAGTAAAAAAGATAATTATACAATGAAAATTTAATTAGAAATTAATTAAAAATTAGATAGGTATACTAGGTGATATAAAAAAGTAACAAATAAAAGTATTTTAACACTTTATTGTAACACCCAAATGTAAAATTCGAAATGTCATTTAATGTCCTAATAAACATAAGATAAAATGATAATGCATTTTCCTTGATAGATGCAGCTTGAATAGTATACATACATATAGTAAATACAAGAAAAAACGTACGCGTTAAATTATTTCCTCTACGTATCGCTCTCTCGCACTACACATATTATAAAAGTTATTTTTTAAAATAAAATCAAATAGATATATTTATTCAAAAAATTGATGTATCTCTTGACAAAAACATGTTCGCGTGATGCGCCGCAAAACCTGCAATTACGCATTATATTCTCGCCTTCAACTCACATTTTTTTATAATCTTTCTCACCCATTTCTCTCTCTTACTCTCAGATTATCTTTTGTAGCTAAGCGTATAGATTTATACACTTGAATATCTGTTCCTGTTTTATATTGCAATTTGCACTTCTGCGGTCTGCTTTTGTCTAGAACTTGTCATATTATTACACGTTTGAAAAATTTGTCGCACAAAACAAATCCACTTTTATTATATACAAAAACTAAACATGCATTCTTTACCATACATTCATTATGGTATTCAATGATGAAAGTAAATTACTGTGATTCGTTTTAAAAAATATAAAATGCTTTTTAAGTTTAAAATCGTAACTGCATATTTTACATGGAGAATCAACAAAAATGAAAATGTTTTGCGAAGCAAATCCTTAGATACTTCAGATTGTACTGAAGACATTTAGCTTTTAATCTTGTTATTTAATTTTTTTCTTTTTCTTAGAACAATCGCATTTTCATATACATATATCATTTCAATATTACACATTTTTTCTCTATTTTAATATTAAATTTCAACTCCACCTAAGTATATTTCAATCTTGCATTTTTGTCTTATGCCTTTCTTCACGCTATGCATTCACATGTTTTTAATTGCAATCTATAGATATTTTTTTTACCGCACTTAATATCTATCTTATCATTTACAATTTTGTTTTTTTTTTAGTTTTTGCAAAGCAACATATTCAGTTAAATGTCCAAATATATGAAAAACCAATGTCAATATTGTCATTTGTATTTAATTTCTATAAATGCTACCATTCAGTTTAATTAAATCAACCCTTCTAAAATTAGACTAAATTATTTATAAGGTTAGATCTTTATTTATTAAATTATCGAGTAAAATACCTAATATAATCTGTTAAAAATGAGTAACAAAAATATAGTCTTTTCAATATTTATGAGAAACACAAGAGAGACTTTGACTTATACTGACATTGGTCAATAATATTTACGTTTTACTATTGAAGTAGACGATGAACGATATGGCGGCTTATTTTCTTAAAATCATTGTTGACTCGTCGGACATTTTTCATTCTGCTCTTTGTAATTATTAACAGCTAAGAGTTAAAATAAAAGGGCTTATATGATGTGTGCCTTTGGTATTTTTGAATAAAATTGGTTTTTACGTTAACGTAAAAGCAGAAACAAAATATTATATAAGAAAGATTCAGTTCACTTAAAGCATGTTTTAAATGTTTGATAAGGCACTTCAAATTAATCGCTCATCAGAGTACAAATCGGACAAGCCAAGATCAATAAGCCTTCGTCCTCTTTCTTTTTCTATTTTCTCAAAATTATTACACATTATAATATTTCAAAAATTCACAAACTTAAAAACAAATGCTTCTCCATTAAATTACAAAAAAAATAATAATAGAAAGACCACTAGGAATTTGATTATTAGTCAAAATTTTTCAAGTTATAAAGCTGCAAGTTTCAAATGCTTCGCAGTAGTGATGTGCTATGGTCATTAATTCACACAAAAAAAAAGCCTTTAAGTTCTATAAAAGTTATTTTATTCGATCGTCAAAGTTTCTAACAATAAAATTGTATCAAGTATTTATAGCTAGAAGAAAAAAAAGTATAAAGAAATATTATTTAGAAGAAATGATTGTAAAAAGTAGAGATATCGTTGTCGTCTCACTTATGGAAGTTAAAAAAAAAAAAACAAAATTTTTCTTGTTCTTTTCTGTCTCCTGTGCAATAAAATGCATAAATTCATTAGCTTATTTTTAGATACTTTGTATCCATTAACCAATGTCTTAGCTCCTTGCAATAATTCAGTCGCAGGTGCACTACCACTCAACGGTAATTGGGAGTAAAACGTATCAAAATGTTAATCAAACTTAGTCAAGGAAACTGACAATTGCAGGTTCGAAAGTTTTGCAATCTAATTTTAGTATTTTTTGATGTGTTGTTTTGCAGTGCACTTTGTTTTTATCTAGATAAAAACATTCCAAAGAGAATATTCAAAAAGTTTTAAAATATAATTGAAAAAATTGTGAAACTGCAATATCGGTAACTGCGCCTAAATAAAACACGCACTTGCATTCGTTAAATCCAGTCATTACTATTAAGTTTAATTACGTTTCAGTTTGGCAGTAACGGACAAAAGTTCGTGATTCGGTCCATGATCAATATCGTCCATCGTCAAATCTCTCCAACCAATCACGAATTTTCGCTCATAAAATATACTACCAATCTCAAAGTAATTCCAAACTTTCGTCTTAAAACATCTCAGTTTTACACCCAATTTACCATCGAGAAGCTTTCTGCTCTGGAGCTTCATACAGATGAGATAATTTCTATTTAAGACAGTAATATTGCAATCGCATGATCAGAAAGAGGCGGTTTACGCGCATACAGTTGGTTGGTTCTCAGCTCGTTCTTTTTCGGTGTTTCTTGGCTTAAAACCTGGCGCGAATGTAGACGGCTGAGGCATCGTGTTCGCCGTAGCCAAGTCGTTTAGCGTGTTTGTAGATCTCATTTGCCGTTGCAGCCAGAGGCATTGGTTGTTCTAACTGGTCGCTCATGCTCAGTGACAGTCTTAAATCCTTTTGCATGTGCTGGAGCGGCAGTTGCGTGACGAATCCGCCCTCAATTATCGCTGAAAAAGAGTAAATAATTATTAATAATGCACAATACCCAAAGTCATCCAACTACGAGACTACTGTATGGTATTGGAATCAAACGACAATTGAACAAGAAAAGTACAAGTGCTTTACCTTTGCCCTTGTCGATTATCGCCGGGCAAGCGAGGGACGTGAGCTCGAGGATCTCGAGCACATCCTTCTGCTGCAGACCGGCCCTGTCGGCGAGAGCCATGCTCTCGGCCAGGCCGGCGAGCGTGATGCCGGCCATCAGCTGGAGCACAAGGTTCATCTTGGAGGCGTTGCCGACCTCGCCGAGGTAGAAGGTGTTCTTGCCCATCGCGCCGAAGCAGCTGCTGCAGTCGTCGAAGAGCTGACGATCGCCCGCCGCCAGGATGACCAGGGTGCCCTCCTCCGCCTGCACCTTGCTGCCCTGGACCTGCGCCTCCAGGTAGCGGGCGCCCTTCGCGGTGATCGCCTCCGCGATGTCCGCGGACGTCTCCGCGTCGATGCCCGTCATCTCGACGTAGCCCTTGTCCAGCGTGATCTCGGTCAGCACGCCGCAGTTGCCGAACACCATCTGTAAAGAGAGAGTCATTGATTAGCGAGAACGATCATTACTTTAATCGGTTGATCGTTTAATGGACGGACGTGAGTTTGATTAGGCCCGATTCCATCGATTTGTGCAAAAAAAGTAAATGCAACCGAACCGAAAAACGCTTTATTCAATGTCAAATTCATGTTTGTTATTCATTGATTGTACACGGAGAAAAATTTTCTAGTAAAAATTACAATAGTGCATTTTAATTTGATCACACACTGTATAAATCTAAAAAATTTCCATGTTCCTAGTAAATTTTACAAGTTTAAACATGAAAATTTATCATTGAACTCGTAAAATTTACTAGAAACTATATGGTAATTTTTTAAATTAAAATGCACTATTGTAATTTTTACTAGAAAATTTTTATCCGTGTAGTTACTTTATTGATATCATTACTATAACTAAATGAATTTAGAAATAACATTTTTTTTTTATTACTCTCTCGAAAGGAACTTGAATTTTATTTTTAAACCGCGTTGGTCTCGTTTCTGCGCGCAAGAATAAAAAGAGCTACCTAAAAAGTAGAAAAATAAAACCCAGAGAATTACTCACCTCTTTGGCAGCTTGCGGATCTGCTACGCAGGAAAATGTAATGTCTGCCATCAAAACTACATCCGACGGCGTCTGACCCTGTTCAGCGCCGGCCTTCACGAAGTCTGCGCACTGCGAAGAAAAAAAAAACATTGTTTATTAATAAAAATTTTATTGACATTCTGTTAATAAGTAAAAATAAACATATAGTTTTGACGCAAAACGAATCAAGCATTGTAATAAAATTCGTCCTAAAATTATTGCCTCTCAAATTCGAGAGACAGCCCAGTAAATAAAATCAAGAAAATTCAAAAGATACCATTTCTCATTTTCGTCTTTTTAGCCTCATTTGAACCTCGAGGTCGTAAAAATTCAGTAAAACTTTTTGCTCGCATCGCCCGCAGGCATAAAAGTTTATCACCCGAAAGTCATATCTCGGCGAAGCGAGATAAAAAGACTTTCGCAAAAACATCATTCACTTCGAAATTCCGAAAGCTACCCGAAAACCGCCTCCGCGCGCCATCTACCGTCGACTTCCTTCACCGTCCTCGAATCGCACCGACGGCCACCCAGTCGCTTCCTACCGTACCGAGGCCCCTCGGCCGTCGTACAGATGTCGCTCCGCCGACGCAAAGTCGGAGCGGCGTGTCTCGTCGCCTCGGCGTGGGTCTCTGCGGCGCATCGCAGGGAAAAACGGTTACGACACGCTCTCGCCACATCAGCAAACGCCGCCATGTCTGCGTCTCTCTCCCGGAGGCGTCTCTCGTTCCCGTCGTCGACTTTTTCATCCGGTCGACCGGCCAATTTACGTCCGACGCTTTTTTCTGGAGCCCAAGCGACGCGTTTCTTTCGCGCAGGCTCGACACGGGCCTGCACTCGTTTCGCCGTGAATGATAGTAGGGAGTTTAGGGACGATCCGCCGGAAATGGCTGAATGAAGCAGTTTCAGGCGCGAGGAGTAGAGCGAAACGTTTTTCAAACGTTTTAGCGTAAATCGGGTAATTTTTTCGTGGGCTGTGGGACTTTTGTCTCGTTTGCCGATGGATTGGGTAAAATAAAAATGCTGGTTATTTCAAGTGCTTCTGATGGCCGTTACGTAATCTTGGAAAAATACATTTCTGTTAAGAATTTGTAAGATAGCATCTACGTAAGAACTGCTACCTTATCCGCTGCAGCCAATTAAACGCTTTCAAGATCAAATTCACTTTTGCTTTAAATTCTGTCTAAATATTTGTTTAATAATTGAGAAAGAAAAAACTGATTTGAAAATCAAGACCGTTGAAACGAAATTGCTTGGATCGGCGACAGCTTGACTTTAGTAAGAAAAGAATCGGACACGAGATTTATCTGGGTGTACTGGTATAAACTCGCCGACAGAGTCCACGCGCACCGGCCAATAGAAAGCGAATCATTTGCAATTGGGCAAAATTAAATATAAATTACCCAAATTGGTCACTTGCGACAATATAAAGTCCGACGGGCGGAATTATCGTCCTAAATATTGACCTCTTGAGCGCGGTAAATCTGTTCTCGCGCGACGAATCGCCTCTCCGTACCTGCCGAGTTTTCGTAATTTATATTCGCGGAATAAGCAAAGCTCCGATTTACGGCCTTAAATTCGTTAATTTCATTAGTCCGACGGTAACGGGATTTATCGTTGGCTTTGGCGAAACAGTTTTTTTTTCTCTCCGTTTCGCAATATTGGGTTCCTGATAATTTTTTCGAGCGTAAGCAAAACGCGGATTTTGTGCAAAATAAAAGCAGATTACAGAGTGTACAGTTACGCGGATAAGAAAAATTGTGGTATTAACCGCAAAATTCCGATGTTGAGTATTTTGAAGATAAGAAAAGCACTTTGTTAAAGCACTATTTTCATTTCATAAAACATTCGCTCAATAGCCATTTAGAACATTATATTTCTCGTCATTAAAATACTTTTTATCGATTCCAGATATCGAAATACTCCATAACTTGCAGTATATAATTTGTTGATTGAATTTTCAAGCATTTCAAAGCCTTCCCTATCCTAATTGTCCTCGTACTGGTAAAATGTGTTATTAATAGATCACTACCAGCGATACTAACCAATCCGAAACGGCTAATTGAAGTTGTGAGTACCACCATCAATGCAATTAACTTGATGCGCAGAAATCAAGTCCCGTTAACAAAATTCCGATTTAGAAATAGGTCGAATGATAGACGGACAATCAATATCAACTACAACGATTCTCTACCGAAGTAATGAATCGTACGCAAATCCTTCGCCTGAAAATGAAAAGCCCCACGAAAATGCGAAACAAATGCACTCTCGGCCCAATCAAAAAAAGTACCATTCGGCCAACTTCCCTCCAGCCCCGAAAGACTTGCAAGCCCTCAAAGGAACAAGGACAGCCATATGCGGTCGACGGCCGATGACTCAAAGCTGTCCTTCTCTCTTTCGAAGTGTTCGCGATCGAGGAGTTGGTTGAAAAGGAGCGAGCCGCATGAATCGCTCCTCCTTCCCCCCTTAATGACGCACTTTGACTGCCAACTGTTGGGTCTACGCGCATATTAGGGCTTATCTCGCTGGAGAAAGTGACTCCGTTTTCTGGAGGCTCGTGTGGCTTTCGACCTTCGAGAGAAGAATGTAATCTTGCTTGTTATTTTCAATGTACGTTCCAGCATTTAGATTATTTGTTACAAACTCGCACAGTAAATGCTATACGCTGTTTTTCTAGATTACGATCATATTTTATTATTAACTTTGAAGTTTACTCCGCTTCTGCAGTTGTTAAGTAATACATTTCATTGAATTGTTCGCCAAGTTTCAACCGAACAAACTCATTACGATTTACGTAATGCGTCGACTAAATTCAATAAACTCCCGCTTTCTCAAAATTTCCAATACGTCAACTACTGTCCGACCTACATCGAAAACGTCGTTCGACAGAACTTGGAAACCGCCCCGCGATCAGATAAACCCTCGACCGACGCTAGAAACGTGCAAGTGCCGCGCGGAAACTCGATTCCTCGATCGCGAAGCAAAGACCCCTCCCCCTTCGAGCGATAACTCCGACAATTGCGAGGAAAGCGTTATAGAAAGATAGCCGAACTGCCAAAAATCAAGTCAATCCCCCGCCTCCGAGGCTCCGCCGACGTTCGTGAGCGTTGTTGGTAACTCGAGCCGAGAGAAAACGGCACTTCTCGCGCTCGGGAAGCAAGTCTCAAGCTCGCTCGAGCGTTGTTGCTAAGCGATGCTCGGCGCGCGGCCGCTGCCCGGGTTCGTTAGCATAACCTGCCAACGAGCGGCGCGTGTACATAAGTGCGCGTCATATATTTTTATCCTTTTGCTCTCTCTCTCTCTCTCTCCGCGATTCGAACCGCTACCGAGAGAGAGCTGTCCAGCTGCTACCGCTGACACCCGACCATTCCAGCGGACGAGGGAGGAGAGGCGATGATCGCGGGGAGGGGGTTTGTTGTCGGCTAATTTTAGGTTTCGATCGGCGAGCCGCGAGAGGCGATCGTCGGAATTATGATCGGAAATGAATTGTCGGCGACGAGGTGTATCGGCGTTTGGTTGGTGCGAATGACGCGGAGAGCGGAATCGACGGAGAGCTGTGGTCGGATATATGCTGCGAGTTAAGGAGGAATTTTAATGCACTGCTTTTGCTTTTTATTTTATAACGAGATTGCGGTTGTTAAATATTAAATTATTATTTTTATCGCTTATCGCGGAAGATTAAATTTAATTGGACACTGTGTGTAAGAGCGACGTTTTATAATTAGCTGCACTCGATGTTTGAAAATTTCGCGGAAAGCTCCGCTATATCGGAATAATTTCGAACAATATCAGTTGCGTCCAACCGTTTTCCAGAATTACCAAACAGCCAAGGCCCCGAAAAGGACGCCTCGATTGCGAGGCTCGCGTGCGAATTATTCTCAACCGATTAGAAATCAAGTTTCCACCGCCCCGCTGCACTTCCCCCCCGCTCGGTTAATAATTACACTTTCCCAACTGCGAAAATACCCGGAAAAATCCACTCCTCGACTCCGAAATCAATATCGAAAGCTCCGCGGCGGCTCTCTCCTCTCGCCGAGCCCGATTACACGTAAACTCCTCTCCGAAAGGCAGGCGAGAGAGCAAAAGCTCCGCGGCGCTGCAAAAGCAGCGTATATCTCCCTTTGTCGGCGCGTTTGTGCCCGGCGAAACGAGAGCGAGCCGGCGGCATAACCCACGGCGTGTACACATGCGCGCAACACAAGGAAGCCAAGCATCCGCGCGCGTCACGCGAGCGGAGTCGAGAGTTCTTTGACCATCGCGTGAGCCGGATTTCGCAGCGTTGACCCTTTCCGCCGGACTGCCTTTTCCGATATACATATATATATTTATATACACTCGCTCTCGCTGAAATTCGAGGAACGCTTTTGGCGCGGCTTTCAGGAGGATTTTGCTTGTTTGGAGATTATTCGAGGGGGCGTGCTTGCGGTCGGTTGGAAAAGCGTATTTTTCGAAATCCGCTTGCCAGCCTTTGATCTTTGCAAGAGATTTCGATTTTCCATTCGAGTACAGAGTCCGCTCGGCTTTCAAATAAAATAACCGTTCGAGCCGCTCGTTGCTATCTCGATAAATAACGTGCGCTTTTTCGAAATAGACCGATAAATATATATGTACTAGTCGGCGCGCAGCGCCTATCTACGACTAATTATAGCATCAGCATTAGCGCCAATTGATTAGCTGCGTGACAAGCCGTATTATCACGTGCTTTAGATAACCTTCTCATTCTCTCCATCGCGGCTATCTTTCATCTCGCAATTCCAACTCCATTCAAATCAGCTTCGATATCCTGAAAAAGTCGACTGGAACCCAATCGACCTACGAAGCAGTTATTATTTTTACGAGCCAAATTATTGTTCCCCCCGTGTACTTTCGAGAGCAGTCAATCTTATCGAAACAATGGCGACGATAAAGAGGCCAATAATTCTCTCGTATCTGCTTGAATGCGCTTATCTTGTGTATCTGCGCTTACGGCGAATTAATCGCTTTCGCAAGCAGAGCTCCGCGCTCGTATTATATTAGGAGCGTGGAAAATTGGAGGCGGAATGTAATGCAGGCGGAAGCGAGGCTGGTTTCGAACGGAAATCAAGCTGCGTCGGTGGGTGAATTCTGCTTGAACAAGTCGTCGAGTATCCGATTGACTCGACACACTTCGCCGCGGTGCTTTTATCGAGAAATTTAGATTAAAGTTACAGGTTACTGCCGCTTCTACTAATAAATAATCGATTCGACTTTTATTCCGTTGCTCTGAATATTTGTTGCTTTCAGTGACCCAATTGTTAAGAAAAAGCCCGCCTAGCAACAGCGGCAGCTTCCAAAGCGCTTAAAAAAAAAAATGCACCTTCGGCCGACTTAAAAACAAGTTCGAAGTAAAAAGTATAACGCCGCACCCACCGAGAGCCCAGCAACTCTATCCAAATTACCCAAGGCAAACGTTCTCTAAATTCGCAGCCCCGCTCGCCAAATCAGGCAGCGAGAAGCGGCGAAAGGAAAGCTCGACCGGCGGCGCGGCGCTCAAGGCCGCAAAGTCATCGAACGATCAATCACCGCGGCGGGCGATTCGTACGCGCTGTATTACGCGCGCGATATCGCTCGCGCGCCCGGCGACGGCGCAACGAAAAAAAAGAAAAAAAAAAGAATCTAAAGATGGCCGCTGCTCCGCCTCGCGTTTGATCGATACGTCGGGCGGCGACTGCCAGGTGAGCTGCTCCCGGTGACCGAGTTTCCGTTGTCCGGACGCGGTGAAAATTTAACGCCCCCGCGGGAGAGGGCGAATTCCCGCCTTTGGAGGTGAAGGCGCAGCTGCCTTGGAGGTGTTGGGCCGGGTTACTCTCTTGCGAGATGCCGGCAGGTGGAATGAAGCGGCTGGTCAATTTTTTTTTAAATAATTAGGACCTCCAAGTTTTTGGAAATGTCGCTTTTTAGATAGAATGGAAAATGTTCACGTAGAAGAGAATGGAAATATGATAAAGAGGCTGCGAGAACTTTTTACTGTCCATATAACAAAACTGAGAATAACGGGATTTTATTTTAGACAGACGTCACGTTTCATAAAATTGATACGACATAATAGATCCATTTGCCCGTAGAGCTCATCGTTTTCGTACTTTCTAGCAAGTACATTCTTCAGTATACTACATAAATTTATGAAGTGTATCTGACATAAAAAAATATTATTCCAGCGCAAGCCTTAAAAGGGAATTTATGTAAGGTAAAAGGACATTATATTTACCATTTTTTTCAAGTATATAATATACGCACGTAAAAAAGTTAATATGTTCGAAAAGGCCTTTTACAGCGTGCTTAAAAATTGATTTTTCGCTTTTGACCCCGATATTTTACGCGGGCCATTTGAAAAATTCATATTTCGTCCACACAGCTCGTAAAAGATGACTAGCAAAATGCAAGTCAAGCATTAAAATGGCGTATAGCTATTAATAGTCGTACTAAAACTAACATGTGTGTCAACTGAGCATACAAATGAATTCTTGAAAATTTTGCTACTCCAAATAAATATGCTTACAGTAAATATATAAACTTTCGAACGAGAATGAAAGTGCATAAGAAATCCTCGTAAATTTTCATTATGGGAAAGAAGCCGTTTCCTAAAACCTTCTCCACCTCTCATGCAATTCCAAGCAAATAAAGCTACTCCCCAAATCGACTAACCGCAAACATCGTCCAAAGGAAAATCAGGCCAAAGTGCCAAGCAAAAGAAAAAAAAAGAAAACAAAAGCCAAAAGCGCCACCGCTTCAAAGACTCCCGAGCTTCCGAACGTGGAGGCGTGCAATCGAAGCGGTTTTCAGCGGAGATTCAATTATTTTTTTTCCATCGGCGCCTCTTGATTTTTGTCGCGCGTTCCTCCTCGCGACACAGTTGCGCAATTGCCCGGAGGGGGGGACTTTTATTAGAAAAGTTTCAAGCGACTCGGGAATACGTACGGCTCCGCCGGGCGACGGGGGGGCAAAATTGCGGCAACTTGCGCCGTTTCAGTTTGTTCCCGCGACGTTGTTCGCGCACATTTGCTGCCTCCGCTTTTTACGGGGAATCGCTTTGCGCGACGCGGATTAACCGCGAAGGCAAAAGGTCTTTCCGCTGGCCGTCGCGTGTTGCTTTATTTCGTCGTAATTAAATTCTTTTCAAAAATGATTATTTACCAGTTGGTGCTTCTGTCGATTGCAGGTCAAGTATAGACTAAAGAAGGCGTAAAAATTGATTTTTAATTCTATTTTAATTGCGGGTTCAAGATTTTCTGCTGGAATTACGAAATTCTCTTCGTTACCTAATGAAATTGATAAATAAATTGTTTTTGAACCCAAACGGCAGAGCAAATATTTTCCCGACCCACGAACATGAACGTTTCGTTAATGAACTTCGACATCGACGTTCGCGCAACAACCTTCGAACGTCACGACGGCTGAATAATCCATTTTAACAGTGTTTAAACTACACTTGATGCGCTAAATTAAACGAAAGCATATAGAGTCGAGCTCGAGCTCGATAGAAAAGGCGCTCCGGGAATGATTTAGCTCGAGGAACGAAACGTGTAATGGTAATTTGCGATAAAACAAACAGATCGCGTCCATCCGTCATTCGCGAACGGCGGGCTTTACGAGGCCGTAAAATTATTCCTGCCGACGGCACGCCGAGCTTCGCGCTTGCGCTCATTTTCATTCGAGAGAAGGGTGTCGTTTACGGCGAGGAGATCGCTGGAAGATGATGCGATCCATTGCGTGTTTGATTTTAAATCTAGATCTACATCGTCATCAATATAAACAATATTCTTCGATGTCGCTTCTAAAAAACTTAAAAACTCGCACTGGCTTTTCGCGCCGTCTATCCGTCGGCTTAAACAAGCCAAGAGTTCCTGAAAAGCCGATCGACTCATCGACCAACTCGGACGCACTAAAAGAAATCCAATCCGCCCCCAATCGGCCGTCCGTCCCTCCACCCACGCCTACAACCTACAAATCGAACGTCCCGCCAGCTGCACACATCCCACCGTCGAATCGAACGAGAGCGCGACCTTGCCGCGCGCGGCGCCCTTTGACGCGGCGACTCATCGCCTGCAGCCCCGCCTAATTGATCCAATTCGCCCGGTAGAGGTTCAGGTGCGCCGGGCGTTATCCGTGCAATTACTTTGAAAGCGGCGCCGGAACGGGGCGTTGTTGCGGCGGTTCCTCGGCGGCGAGCGAGGCACCGAGCCGAGGCGGCCCGCGAGCTCCCTGGAAATCCGAGGCGAAGCGCGGCGCGCGCCTATTGTGCGCGGCAACGAGCGCGGATTATGATACGCGGATGGGACCGTGGATTGGCGGTTATGCGTGGCTGACTTCTTGTGCCGCTTTGCGG
>UCOL01000538.1:0-60931 GCA_900474335.1 Ormyrus nitidulus
CCCCGTTGGTACACAAAAGTCTGCGAAGCACCAACCCCCTCTCCCCCCCCTCGGCCATGGATATAGTGTGAGGGAGCGCAGCAGCCCCCCGCCGGTGTAGCAGTGTTTCCGCCCGATCTGAGCAACCGAACCGCAGCCTCCCGACGTCATGGACTCGCTCCCGTCCAGCCTGCTCATCCCCGGCAAGAGCGTCGACATCGCGACGTACCACTCCACCTTCTACTCGCCTCCGCCTACCGAAGCGTAAGTACCTGCATATACAACATACACCCGAGCGTCGCTTGTCATCGGAGAGAGAGCCGCGGGGTGCAGTTCGGCCGATTGTCGCTCGTACGATATTTTTGTAAACACCGGGACGACGACGACGACGCTCTGTTTACGTTTCGCGCGCGGCGCATCGCGATATATATATTCCGAGGTTTAAAGAGCTCGCGGCAGGCGGGCGGGGTGGGAGGGAGGGAGAGAGAAAGGAAGGCCGCCGCGAGCATCGACTCTTATCGGTTAATTATCGAGCGAGGGGGATTGCGCAACTGCGCCCGTTCATTATCGCCGCGGGATTGGATCCGTATATATTCCTCGCGGACGTCGCGCGCAAACGCGATCCGGCTCTCGGGGCGGTTGTATAACTCTCTCTCTGGGTTACACAATCGCTGCAGCGGCAGAGGTTTGCATCGCGGAGAGATTCTCGTTGGACGGTGGATGCCGCCTCTCGTTTCCGAGTAACGAGCAGCCGCTAATCAGCGCAAAAATTGCCTCTCTCTCGCTTCGTGAAATTCGGTTGTAGAGACGCCGGTCTCTTTCGCAGCCCGAGGACGCCGGAAGTCACTTCTCGATATTAATATCAAAGGATACGGCCTTATCTCTCGATTCTCGCTGCTCTGTGCAAACTCTCTCTCTCTCTCTCTCTCGTACTCTCTGCCTTTAAGGACGGAGAAATTTTATTTTTTCAAACAAGACCGTTTATCGGGCTCCTACGAGCGAGCTACTCAAATAAAAACCTATTTGCTCAGTGCTCGAGAGACGGTCGCGCGGAAACAGAGAGGGAGAGGAGAGCACGTTTCGGCCGACATCCGACTGGTTCGCGAACAACGGGCGGCCTCTTGTCGCGCGCGCAAAAATACATAAATTCCGAGTTAGCGCGCGCGATAAGTGAACCGTGCAGCGTCCGCGCGACAATAATTAGCGCGACGTCGTCCGCGATCTCGTAACCTCTCGCAGCGGTGCTCAACCTCGGGGCGGCGGGGGTTTAAAGAGCCTCCCCGACTCGGCAATCGATCCCGCTGGGCCCTGCGGATTATCCCGAGGGAGAGAGTGAGGGCCCGCCGGTCCTCTCCGCGCATCCGGATTTATGGGACCCGCCGCGGGGCACCTGTTCGCTCGGAGGGCTTTTCGCCCGGGAAAGCCGGCCGCTCTCGCTTTTCTCGCTCGGAGAGACTGCGGTCTTTTTATTGTCTTACGGATTAGCCGAGATAAGCGCCGATGCTCGCGGGAGGAATTTTTGGGTCGAGTCATCGTGGGGGTGGTCGAGAGAGTTTGCAACGGGTCGCTTGCGGTTTTTTTTTGGGTTGGTTAGTTTTAATGGTTTGCGGGGTAGCGCGGCTACTGTGACAGGGGATTTTTTTTTACCAAAAAAAATGCGCGACGATGATTGAATTTAATGAATCTTCCTTATTCGGGTAAACTTTTCGAAGCAATTTATGATAAAAATTATACTTGTTAAAGTCATTAAAGCATTGTTATTTTTAGTTGCAATTTTAATTTTAGTCGTTTATAATAATAAAATTACACTAATAACGAAATTAATGCCTTTCAATAATTAACATAAAAAAGAAAATTCAATAATTATTCTAATATTAATTCCAATAATTAATATAAATAAAAATCCAATAAAAAACATGAAAAAGAAAACATTTTCCAATTTTCCAAATCGGAAAATTTCCGCATCAATCGCTCGACATTCCCACACTCGATTGCTTATCGGCTGGAAAACGAGAAAAATCCGAGGAAAACAAGCCGGGACAGGCCTTGTATATTTTTTCAAGTATATCCGCACTCACAACAGATTCCCCGAAGGAAAGCCTATTTATAAAGCGCATGGCGTTGCAGTGCAGTCGAGAGAGAGAGAGAGAGAGAGAGAAAGAAAAAGCAAGGAGGAGAAACCGATCTCTCTCAGGCTCTCCTCGAAAGTCTCGAAAAAGTACGCGCGCACGCAGGAACAAAGGAGGAGGAATAAGCCGGACAAGTCCGGAGGTCGGACCGCCGCGCGAACTTTATTTACCTGAGGACGGCCGTCCTCGGCGTCCGTAAAAAATCGGAGTCTGCATAATTCCGATGGAAATTCGAGAGCTGCCCGAGGTGATTACGGGCCTGCTGCCGAGTGTTTTTGCTCGGTGTAAATGCCGGTAATTGCGGTACTTGGCGATTGCCCGAGCTTTATCGTTCGTTGCGTTTATGAACTTATTATTGAGGAATTCGTTCGACTTCAGAATATCTTATTTTGATGCAATACGCAAATTAAAATTGCAAATTAAACGCAATAGCAGTGCAATAGGTCAGTACAGGTAAAACGAGCAACTCCGACTAAAAGTTATTGGCCCGACAAACTTTGGATTACCTGTGCAAATTACCTCCATTCCGTGTAACGATCGCCCGGCGCACATAAACTACTAAAATATTTGCCGGTGACTCTGCAGAAGCTCCGCGCGCTCGCCAGCCCGCGCTCTTTGTTCCACGCTCTTAGCATTTAAAAAAGCAAACTCCCCCGATTTCCAGAGCGAAGTATACGTCTCCATTAGGCCGGCTTAATTACACGCCTCCGCGGCGATAACAAAAGTCGCCGGGCAAACAGCAGCAGCAGCAGCAGCAGCGGCGGCGGCCAGCTTGGCTTGAAGGAGAGAGAAAAAAGGCGCCCTCGCGCATAAAGGCCGGAAGTCCATCTGCAACACCCGCATACAGGAGGGCGGCGATCGATATTCTAATTTCTCGGCTGTTTGTACGCGACGCGCGCGCGCAGCGTTTTCGAGAGTCGGAAGACGTTCGTGCGCCACACCGGCAGCGGGCGCACGAAGGAATGCAGCAGCTTGAGAGCTCTGCCGAGAGGCCGCGGCTACTCAAATTTAGACTCGGCGCGCCGACCGAGGAGAACAGAGGTAGTCTGCGTTTCTTCGTTTTTGGGGGAGTTAAACGACTGGAGTCGAGTGTTTAACTTTTGTAGATTAGACATCCTCAAAGGGGTGTTCGATGCGATGTAAGGGTATTTGACTGCACCGCTTTTGGGATTTTATCGATTTAGTTAAAATTCCACGACTATCAATTATTGGCCTCGAGCTGGCGTTGATTAAAAAATACTACTTCCAAAGCTCAAAGCCGTCAGTCTCCCTTCGCTCCGTTGACAAGACAGCCGTTTCGTTATATTGCATCCTCGGAAAAAGATCCGAAGCAACTTTTTTTTTTCGTGCGAATCGCGTAAAGGCACTTGATTTGAATAAGAAGAAATCGCACACTTCTAGACTGTTTGGCAGGCAGGCAGGCAGGCAGGCTTTTTCGTTCGAGGGGGCACGAACTGATAGCAGCTGCACCCCTATATATACGCCGCGACGTCGGCCCCGACAATGGCCTTTGGGGGAAAGATAGACGAGGATTGTAAATTTGCCAAGGGGTTGCTGCTGCCGCTGCCGCCGCTTCGAGGGGAAGAGTCTCGACGATATTTCGCCCTCTCTCTTTTTCTCTTCCTTCCCTCATATTCCCTCCGTTCTCTCCTTCTCGCGCATTATGTTTCCGCTGTATGGAACGACGGAGGCGCACGTGGGGTTGCCGACCGACGACGAGTATACGAGGCCCCTCTCCCTCTCTCTCTTTTTTTCTGATTGCACATCTGCTTTTTTTCCTAAGCTGGGATCTGCAAGTCCAGACGAGTTCGACGATGAGGTCAAGTCGATAAGCTTCGTGGATTTAAAATTTCAAACGAGTAATCGTATACCTTTGGGGAGAGAGAAAGAGAGAGGGAGGCTTTCTTTCGTGCGCCGGTTCTCTCTCACTTGCTTCGGGGCTTCGACCGGAATTGGGGAAGGTGTGTCGTTTAGGAAGCCATCGTTCATTCGATTTAATAAACAATTCGACTTTTAACGGGGCGCCTTTAAAGAATTGTATGCGCGTAAAGTTAAATTGGAGCACGGAGGAACACCAGTCGTTCGAAGACCAACTACAACCCGGACAAAGCAAAACAATCGAGCGGAGTCGTCGATAAATCAGCCTCGTCTAAGGGCAGCGATGCAATTAAACCCCCCTGGCAAAGAATCACAATATACGTAACACAAAAACCGCGCCCCCGTCAATAACTCGCTCCGTCTGTCCGCGGGAAATTCCGGAAAACTTTCCCGCTCGCGTCCAGGACTCATTCATTCCCACGAGAAAAAATAAGTGCGGCAGTCCCACGTGGGAGCTGTCCGTCGCGAATTTCGAAAGCTCTCCTCTCCTCCTCCGAGGGAATTCGAGATTCCCACGAAAGGTGGAGGGGATGCATTCACGTACACACACACGGGCGAAGAAGGGATTCACTTGTCATGGGAACGCGAGCAGAGGCCTCTCTCTCTCTCTCTCCCTCTCTTTTGCGCGCCAAACGAGTGTGGAGCGCGCGAAGGGGATGAAGCGGGGCTTCCCGCCCTTTTCTCGGCGCATGCGCGGACACCGTGGGTATATATTGCGACGGGCGCCGCTCTCTCTCTCTCTCTCGTCTAGGCCTCTATAGTATATAATGCCCCCGTGCGCCTCTTTGCACTCTAATTCCGGCCCCGACTATACTGGCCAGTGGGAAAAATTGATAATTCCACCTTTTTCCCCCGGCCGACGCGCCTTTTTTTTTCTCTGTCTCTCTCTACTCGAGCCCGGAGGGATTGTGGGAAATGGGGCCTGACCGAGCGCGGATCGCTCTAATTATTTTTGAGCGATAGACGACGCTTTTTGGGGAAGGTATATTCGTTCCCGCTGAAAGCGTTCCGTCAGAGCAAAGGGAGTCTCGCCGCTCGTTATTAAAACGCAATCGAGATAAACGCCGAGGCGACGCGTTCCTCTCTCTCTCTCCGTACGGACAGAGAACCCTTACCCGTGCAAATCTTGTTTAAAGCAGGTGCTCCTTAACCTACTTCTCGTACGCGAACCGTCCTCCAATTTACTCGGCGCGCGCGTCACGCGACGAGCTTGCCACATTTTCCAGCGCTCCGAAGCTCACCGAAGTCGGAAAGAGAGAGAGAGAGAGATTCGCAACGACAATCGCGCGGACGATTCGCGCGAGTCTATACAAGAGTCAGTCCAAGCGTCCGTGGTCAAGTACAAAAGGGGGTAGAGAGGCCGTGCGTGCGAAGCTTGGGAGCTTTAAGCCGGGGGAAGTCGCGCGGCGGCCCGAGAGAGAGAGAGAGGGAGAGAGAGTGAGGAAGGGCAGGTGGTGGCCAGATGTCTTTCGGCTGCTTTCCACCCTGTCGCGTAAACGCGCGCGCGTATGTATGTATATGCGCTCTCCCTCATTTTCTCGGGCCGCGCCGCGCCAGGCTCGTATCGCGAGCCATCCATCTTTCCTGGGCTCTCGGGCTTTTGCGCGAGGCGACGCGCATCAGTTGCGGGTAAATATAAGCGAGAGAGAGAGAGAGAGAGAGCTATAAAGGCTCTCTCGGCGTCGCGGCTGCCCGAGTTTATTGCTCTCTTATGCGCGCGGTTTGTTTGGGTCTTTTAGCGAGCTCGCTTGCTGCGCGGGGGAATTCAGCCTGCTTTTGTCGATCGCGGAGAGAAAGTCGCGGATTTGAGGTCTGTTCTGAAAAAGTATAGTCGTGGAAATACTCTTGAAAAGAGCCTACAGAATTTTTATAGCTCTGATGACAAAAATTTTATTAGAGTCATCAAATTTCTCGAATTAGAAATCAGAAAGCATCGTACAACTCGGCGTTAATTCCTTCGCGGAGAGATGCAAAAAGCGCATGCACTTACACAAGTACATAAGCACTTGCCCCCTCGCCCTCGGCGGCTCTCTATATCGCCCCATAATCGGGGCCTTTCAGGAGCGAGCAGCCGCGCGCCTCGATGGCTGCCGCTCGTGCTTTTCGCCCCGTACGCCGCGCGAAACCTATCGAGGAAACAGTACAGCCGGAGGGAGACAGTTATGTACCTATTCCGCCGGCGGGGACCACCGCGGCTGCAGGGCCCGCGCATTCAACCGAGGCTGGGGAGAGAGCGGAGGCCCCATTGTCCCTGCCTTTTCCATGGAACTCTTCGATCTGCCGCCTCTCTTCTGCTCCCTCATTCTCTCTCTCTCGAGAGAGGAGGTGATAGTGAGAGTGCGGCGATGTTCAATTACACGGCGAGAATCGAGGGACAGTGACTTTAGGAGCAATCGTCGATGTCGAAATTCAATTTGTTTCGGAAGAAGGGAAATGGCCTTTTTTAGCGACTTATTATTGCCTCTTAAATTCTCGGCTGCTGCGCACAAAAAGCCGAGTTCCAATAACGTCCGAGATCGTTGCTACAATCATTCCATCCACGGTCCATTCGAACCTATCATTTCCATGCGCACAGCACGGTGATTATGCACACACGGCGCTCGAGCGAAAGCGGAGAAAGGGAACGGCAAAAAAAAGGTCAAATGAAAGAGAATGGGCACAAGCGGAGGAGAAAGGTAAATAGAAAGAGACCAGCGGAGAGGATTAGAACGAAACAGTACCTTATCGCGGCTCCCCGCCAGTACAACCCCCCCTTACGAGCTGCCTTCAAAAACCCGTACAATTACCCACCGGCCGAATTTCTGATCGAGCGACTATATATATACACTCGTCGACAAAAAATTGATTTCCTCGAGGGTGCAGTGTTCGCGATGGGGCGCCCCTTCGGGGCCCGCCGCGAATCCTTGCCTACCTGCTTGCTGCCCGGAAAAAAGTGCGAACATTATATATCCTTGAGCCGCGACGGTAGCCGAGCCGAGACAAGGCCCCATTAGCGTAATTATAAGCCGATATTCCCGGGGGCCGGGGCCATTAAGATTCCAGCTCGCGCGCGCGACTTACAAGCTGGCGAGCCGTGTTGCGGCCGCTACCGATCGAGGATCCGAGCTCCTTGCGCATTCAGCGCTCGTCGGGGACGAACAAAGCCCCCGGTGTTGCGTGTGTGTGCGCGCGTCGTCCGAGGAATCCGCGGTGCGCGAAAGCGCGAGTAAGAGGGGCACGGGGAAAAAGAAAAAAAAAATGACCGAGAGGCGCCCGCTGCTTCCGGTCGGTTATTAGCATAGCCGCGCGGCTTTTGCACCTGTCGCCGCGGCGACGACGGCGGCGTCGGGACGACTGGCCCTTTTTCCGAGAGGGTTTTCCCTTCTCTCTCGTGGGGCCGTCATGTGCGCGCTTTACTGCGCCGCTTCGGGGAGAATTGACGTTTCCTGCGGTCGTAATTTCTCGAGCTTCGGAAGTGTAATTTTAGGTATCGACGGTAAAGGCATGCGGCGGAGGGAAAACGTATGTAAACGTGAGAAGGAAGATTGCGTACGAGTCTTTTTTCTTAGTCGGGGACAGGAAGATTCATTTCCGAGATACTCTCGTTGAATGTTGTGAAAATATGATTGCATAATTAGATATTTATCCGCGGTATAAAAACGAATGCATAATATTTGAGAAATTCGACGTTCGTTCTCTCGAAAACCGAAATAAGAGTGTGTATTCCGCATAAATTAGCAACATCTGCTACACTCGCCTCGCCGTATAACGAAACTATTCGAAAAAAAAAAGATAGATGGATAAGGAAGTCGCTCCGTATACACGCATCGAGAGTAAATAGTCGCCGCGCGTAACGTACGAAAAGGAACGTGCCGCGACCGGATCGGAAGGTAACCTCCGAGCCGAGGTGGTGGCTTACTTATCGTAGCGTGACGGACGGAAGGAAGAAAAGCGGGTCCCGGCCCGTAGAAGGAAGAAGGCAGCTCCTCTCTCTCCCTCGGAACGGCCCGAGGGTAGCAGCCGAATTCGGGGGAACGAGAAAAAAAAATCTAGACACCTTGGGGTTACGGCGCGGAGAAGCGGGGAGAGAGGAGGACGAGTGGAGTAACGAGCTGTGACGAACGGCGAGGAAAGAGGAAAAGTCTTCGAGGCGATGGGGTTTTCTTTTTCTGAGCGAGCGGAAAATTTGAATTGTAACTCGATTTTTGAGCGGAAGGCCTTGCTGGAACATAGACGAGATTTGCTGCAGATTTGGCTGCGGTTTAAATGTTTTTATTATTTAATGTTTCTGGAGGAAAACCGCAAAGGTGTATAATAAGCGCCGCATACTAAACACTTTGTATAAGAACTGCGCAATTATACGACAGCTCGAAATTAAATGTAAACGCCCGTAGAATTCCACCGTGAGAAACGCGTTTCCGATCATCGTTGCACCAATTAAAGGCAAAGCGCCCTTGGCGCAGGTGAAAACCGGAAGACACCCGAGCCGCATAAATTAATTTTCCCACATGAATAGACATAAAGGATGCGCGGCCCGAGAGAGGCCCGCAGTCCCGCGTAATTGTGAGAAAAGGCGGCCGATAAGAAGCACGTGCGCGCGCTTCCCCACTCTTACGCGCGAGTCCCGTCCACCGGCGAAAGAGAAAGCAGGTCCACCGGCGCGAGAGACTCCGAGCGCGAAATTCAGGGACGAGGAATGTCGAGGAGAGCGAGGAAAGGGCCAGATGGCGCGGTCAGGATCGATACGGGTCTGACCGCCTTTCGGGGCACTCGATGATCAGGGCCCCGTTACGCGCCTCCATTGCAGCTGGGGTACAGAGTGCGTGTATACTTTTCTTTTTTGCTGAGTAACGAGAGCGGATAGATTCGTATTGGAGATCGAGTTTTTTTGTTGTTGTTGTCGGCTGGTAAGTCGTGGACTAGATGTGAGTATTGAATAGTTGGGTTGAGGTAGCGTTGATTATTATTTGTTTATTGTAACGAAACTCGCAACTAAATGGATTCGAAGCTTAATTACCCTGGGAACTCAAACAGCGATAAAACTCGAAGATTCCTCGTCGCCGCGAGTTCTCGAGCAATATTGACCTTTCGCCGCGCGGCGTCTATTCCCCTTAAAAGCCTGTTTGTTTTTCACTTTTTTAATCCATCTCTATATAGGAGGATACTTTCGCGTCGGCTCATTTGCGGCTGATGACACTCCGTACCCGAGTATGGCTACCTCAAATATTGGCGCTGGCCCCTCGCGAAAAGTCGCACGTGCCTCTTTGTCCGCGACTCCAGAGAGCCTCTCATCCGCGCCTGGACCATTAGAAAAGAAACTCTCCTCTCCTCTCGCGGCTGCGCCTTCGAGGTTATACGGGAATATTGGCGGCACACCCTTGGCGGGATCTCGGACGTGCGCGCGCACCACGCGTTTAAAGGCCCGCCACGCGAGTAGTCTATTTCGGGGACTGATAGATCAAGGAAGGAGAGAGAGGGAGAGGTGGAAGGAGGCAGCTGCTGAAATTATCGGGGGGGCTGCGTGCGCGTAAGTGCAAGGAGAAGGAAAGACACAGACAGCTGCCCCGCCGCGGCACCTGCCTCCCCTCCGATCCAAGGATCCATCTGGTTTTCCGGTTTTCCCTCGCCGCTTTTCAGACTTCCGTCTTGACTTATGGGGACGCGTGCCGCGCGAGGCGGCGCGTCTTGCCCTTGCGCCTTATTATTATATATTGTGGCTCGTGTATATATGTATATATTCGTCGAGTGCGTCTGCGCCGCGTCGACGGCACACACAGCTTTGAGCCGCGCCGGGTTTAAAGCTCGGAGCGCGGAGGAGAAGGCGGAATTTATGTGGGCCCCTGCGCGTTTATTGACTCTCGGGATATTCTTTTGGGACGGAGGTGACGCCGGCGGAGGCACATTTGCACCCCGGTGTTTCTTAGGAGTCTTTTTCGGGATTACATCGGTTCTATGCTCCTTTTCGACACTTTTATTGACATTAAAGCTGTCGCGGAAAGGAAATATGTGTTTGTTCACGGATATAACTTTTGGAAAGGGAGCAAAAGTAACGATTAAATCATTTTTAATGAACGTCTCGAATAAATTAACAATACTCCAATCCACATTGATAAACAAGAATGAACGAACGAGCAGAACACCCGAAAGATAAATCCAAGCTCGGCAATAGCAAAATTTTCCGCTACTACGTTATACGAATCGTATTTCAACCGAGCGGCGGCCGAGAGTTTCGTGTGGCATCATCATCATCACCGTCGTCGTTCCGAGGCTTCGGGTTCGCATGATCTTCGGTCCATATATTGTCGGGCGGCTTTGCCGCGGCGCCGCGCGAGCGGATGTGTAATTTGCATAGTAACGAGGCCGGGCCGCCGCTCGTTGCGAAGGGCTTCTTTTCTCTCTCCGCTGACGGATTCGCGCCCATTGTGATATCGGTCGATTAAGCGTTCGACGTTCCTTTGTTCATTAGAGCCGCGCGGCGATAAGGGATCGCGAATAAAGTTGTAATTTATACGCGACTCTTACTTTCGGCGGCGCTTCAAATTGATTCGGGAATTTATTTCGGTAATAAAATTAGCATCCGTTAATTTAGAGGCTGATCGGCTTTCAATGTTGAGGCAGGCAGCGTTATTTCAGAATAAAAAAAAGAAAAAATCAAGCTGCCCGTTTAATTAATGACATTAAAATATTTTATTTATGGAACTGATTATTATCTCTTGGAAGTGTGCCGAAAGAGCTCTCTTGGCCTTTTTTAATTGTTTAACGTATAAATAATTTATGAACAATCAGCGGTGGTAAAAATAAAGAATTTATCTGCTCGATAAAGGTCTCGTAAAGTATTCAATTAAAATTAAACATACGAAATCCACCAGTTGTTTCATAAAGATAAAACAAGCAAAAAAACCTTCACTGCTCGCAGGGCTAAATATTCGCAGTGTCCACTTTACCTGCCTCGTCTCCCGAGCCGTTCGCTCAACGTATCCCCGAAAAGCGCATACACATAAAAATTCCTGGAAAGATTAATAAAGCGAAATTGCATCGGTCTCTCTCTCCTCCCCGTCCGGATCGAGAACCTTGACCGCGGCGGCGCGGGACGTTCTCGTCTGCGAAGGCCGCGGCTGCGCGTGCGCGGACTCTAACGGTCGGCGAATTCCACGGCGGGGCGCGCAAACAAGTGGCCCGAGTTATACAACCGGGACTCGAGATTTCGCCTCTCTCTCTCTCTCTCGCTCGCTCCCCGAGAGGAGAGAGAAGCGAGTTGCCCCTGAATGGGCGCCGCCGAGTTCCTTTTTCGATTTTCGAAGCTCGCGTGCTGCCGAACCAGTCGGCGAGAGAGGGGCTTTCCTGGGCCCCCGGTCTCTCATGCTAATCCGGTGCAGTCCGCGACTTTTGCGTGCAGTTTCTTTTTCTCTCTGTTTTTTTTCTTCTTTTTTTTTTATTTCGACGCCGGGCTTTAATTGGCTTTTTTATTATCGGCGCCGAGAGCGGGGAGCTGGTTTTTTTCGGGGGAGACGAGGAGGACACTGTTTTTTTTTTTTTTTTAACTGTTAAATGTCTGGGACGGGAGAGGCGCGCGCAGATAATGCGCGAGAGTTTATAGGTGCTTTTACTTTCGGGGACTGAAAATGCAAGTGCTCGGGGGAAAAAAGGAGGAGAGCAAGGAGAGCCTCGGGTATGAGTCAGTACGTACTGCAAAAAAATATAAGCCGGCAGGATCGGAACCGTTACTTGCAAAACTCGTTTACCTACATAACTTTTCATTCATAAAGCGTGGTGTATAAGCTGCTTTTATTTTCCTCGCGATTCATGAATCGTCGCTCGTAAGAAACTGAATTCCTTGGCGATTGCGCACCTCTGCTGACGCCAAATCTTACTCGATTACGTTCTAACAAGTTTCTAATGCCCGTATCAAGAGGTCGATTATCGGCAAAAAACTCGGCAAAAAATCGCGATCAAGCCGATTTCAGCCACGGCTTTGAAAAAAATAAATTACTATATACTCTACCGAAAGAAAAAAAATCGATCAATCACACTTAGCGAAAAAAGAGCCTAAACATTATCCAAATATTTATAAAGCTCGCATAGCATATCTCGAAGCAGCGCCTATTGCCAATCTCCTTACCCGATAATTATCAGCCCGGAAAGCAGCAGTCCGCAGAAGCACGTGTCCGGCCGTCCAGGCAACAATCCATCACAGTCGAACCGGTCGATCGGCGCTCTTTGCCCAGATTAGTTACGCAAATCTCATACCTCCGCGCGAGAGTTTTAAAAGTCCCAACGGTCGGCGCCATCCTTGAAATTAAAAATCCGCGCTCGGCACGTGTGTCTGTGTATTCGCATTCTAACGCTCCCACGATCGGTGCGAGAGAGAGAGAGAGCATCTCTCGGTGGAAAAGATAAAAAATAAAGAGTATAGGAAGTAAGGTGTATAATAAAGTATGCGGCGAGCGTCAAAAAATATTCCAGCCGCGCGCGCAGGAATTCATTATCACTTTCTTTCATTTCTACCGAAAATATAAAGAGCGAGGAACCTGCTCCTCCGCCGCGGGGCCGCTCCTCTCTCTCTCTCTCTCGGCCTGCTTCTCGGAGCTTTATCGCTAATTACGATAAGATTATGTTAACGACCTGTGGGCAAAAAATGCGGAGAGCGAAATAAAAAAAAAAAGAAAAAAAGAAAAAGAGGCGACGCTGACGTTTTTATCAATGGGGGGACTCTGGGCTCTTCTGCGAATTCTATTCCGGAGTATATCATACATATAGATTCGGCTTTCAATTATGTACCTCGTTTCCAACAAAGTTTAATCACTCCCCCGGCAACGTGGCGTCGGGTATGCAGTTCGCGCCCGCGGCCCACAAAGGAACGTCGCGCGGACGGCCCTCTCGAGCAGATCGATATTGGGGCGAACACGCCTGCGCACCGGTCGGACATCTGGAGAGTCGCAGCCGATGGACTCCCGCCTTTTTTTTTTTATACTTGCAGCGGAGATGCACGCTGGGGGCCTTTTTCTTTATTGTCTATCGGGTGTATCGATACGCATTATCGTGGCTGTAATTGGCCCTTTCGGGTTGTTCCGTTGGTCTTTTCGTTCGATCGACGCCTACCGCGGAGCTTCTCTGGATATAGGGTTCGAGTTCGTCCGGCGAATGCATTATCGGAGTGGTTTTAGCGCGCTGCACGTGTATAGCGACCCCTCTGTGGCTTTACCCTTGCAACGGTGTCTCAACGTACAATATGCATTCTTAATCCAGACGAATATCGCTCGAAGTCTCTCTCTCTCGCGCGAAAAGAATGCGTCTAGCGGGGTTTATTGTTGCGAGGTTTACTCGGCGATTGCAGTCAGGTTCTCCCCGCGAACCGGATAATGGCAGTCTCCCGTTCCGTGAGAGAGACCGTCCGACCGACGACGGACCGGGGAGATCGTTTCTTTTTTTTTCATTGAAATTCCTCAAGCGTCCTTTACAAATTTCTGATAACTCTCCGGCTCGCACGCGGCGATTCGATATATACATAAATAAAAAATACCGTCTCTCGGAGGCACCCTTTTTTTCTCACACGCACACACTCGCTCCTCTCCTTTGATTCTCATTCTGCCGAGAGCGGTCCTTGCTCTCGTTCTATATACTTATCGCGCCGTCGCGCGTACCTCTTTTTTTTTCTCATTACTTTGTTTCTTCCCTCGGTGCACGGGCCGGATCTCATTGTTGGGTTTTTGTTGCTTATCCTTGCCCTTCGCAACAGCCCCTTTTCTGCTGCACTTGAGTACGAGCTGAATGCGACGTCGACACTCTCTCTCTCTCTCTCTCTCTTATACTGCATGCAGACGGAGAGGATTTCATTTTTAAACGGGCTTTCGCATAAATTTCGGTCGGTTTAAACGGGCCGGTAACCTTTGAGTGCACCCCGCGGGCACCCAACCTCACTCCCATCGGCGAACGTCTTCATTCGGGGGGAAGGCGTCTTTCTCAGGCGTAAAAATCACACTCCGTTCAGCTGTCCTGTCTACGTATACTTCATTGGGTCTTGCCGAATGTATCGGAACGATCTGCACCCCCCCGGGGGTGCGAGCTTTTCCACGCAGGGGGGGAGGGCCCTTGGAAACGCGGAAAAATCGGGCCAACAGGGGGGGGAGATCCGCAGACGCGCGCGCGCGCGCCGATGCACTCGTGTCCCCCGGGAGACATCGCGTGCCGTTAAATGCGTTCCGGGACGTGCATCTGGGGCTCGTGGGTCGTTGTAACGGATAATGCGCGCGTTACGTCGGGCTCGGTTAATTATGCGAGATTGTTTGGGAATTAAACTTTCGGGAATATCGCCGGGGTCGCGGAGAGCGGGGGATTTTTATTGTCGTTGGTTAGGGGAGGTTTATTGGGTTAGCTAAAATAACTGAATTTTCCACCAGTCTGTTTGCGCATCTGCATATGTCCGCTGTCTCGCGGCGGGCAAAAAACAAAAGCAAACAATGATTAATGCATGTTTTTATACTTTTGAAGCTTTTAACAGGAGGGTGGAAAGTAAAGTCTGGGGAGCTTGAAAAAGTCGTTATTCTTCAAAATAGTTTATTAGTACCTCATTCGCAAAGTTTCATTTTACCACAAACAAAAAAAATTAGTTAAAATCCCACGCTATAAGAAGAGAGCCGGCCGGCAAAAATTTTCATACACCGGCAACGCGCTGAATCATGCGCCGCGCCTAGCTTCACCCCATCCGGCCACCCCTCGGAACGTAGCGGCTCGCATTAGTCTGCCCGTGCACCTAACGAAAAAGCGTGGCGTCGCAGATCAATCAGTCGATCGAGGGGCCCCTCCGCTCGAAGAGAGAGAGAGAGAGAGTGTGTGTGTGTGTGTGCGAGCGGACAGCTGCGGCGTCGCGAACGGGGGGAAAGTCAGTAGGCGCTTTGGGGGAGGCCCCGAACAATGTCCGCGGGACACACAGTGCATATGCCGCGCCCAGATGTCGCCGGGCCCTTATCATTTGCAGCCCCACCGGCTACTCCCACTGCCGCCCTCGTGCCCCTATTGTGCCCCGCTGTCTGCTTTTTTGCGAGCGCCAAGTAGAGAGAAAGAGAGAGAGAGACACCTTTGTTTCCGATGCTTGCGATACGAGGCGCAAGAGTTGCCCGATGCGCCGCGGCTAGCTGAACTTTGAGGGGGCGATAGACTAATTTTTTTATTGGTCGATGGCAGCAGCTTTTTGTTCGACTGTTTGTTCTGGGAAAGTGGTGTAACGTGCCGATGTTTGCCTCGAGATCGTTCGGCTGCACGACGTGACGAGAGCTTTTGTTCAATGGATATTTATCAAGCGTAAAATTATCCGAACAAAAGTTTATGCTTTAAGGTGAAATGAAGTAATAGATTTAGACGTTAATACATTAATTTTTATTGGGGGGGGGGGGGCAATAAAACATCTCGAACTCCCGTATATTTGCCCATTAACCCGATCTCGCCGTCTCAACTTAACGACCTCTGTCGCAAGCCAGTAAAAGACAACATTTACTCGCCACCCGCCGAAAGGAAATACCTTCCGCCCGAAAGAAAAAAAAACGTTAAACCCTAATCTAAATTGCGCTGCTTAATCAAATTTAAAGGGCAGAGCGAGACTGAAATAAAAAAAAAAATAAAAAAAGACTGAAAACAAAGGCGAGGGCGGCGAAGGGGGAAGGAAGTCAGTCCCGCGGCGACTCGTTACACGGCAAGTTGCGCACACTCGGCTGCGCACTCGTGCGTCCCACTCGTCCCAACGGTCCGTTTAATCGGTCGACGGTTACGAGACGTTATCGCGGCCGAGCATTACATCACCCCGGCGCGAGTCGACTGGTACACGTATATACCTATTATCGCGCGCCGCTCATCTCCCTTCGCGGAAGCAGGAAAAGAGACGGACGATCCGGTGTCCGCGGAGGAATTCGCGCGAGTGTGCGAGGTCTCTTGTTTTTCCAGCGCCGCCCGACAGAGAGAGAAACTGGAGATTTACAAATGTTTGACTTCGGTAGAAAGGAGAAGACTACACCTGTTTGGCGAGGAGAGGTTTTTTTTTTATTTGATAGCTCCGGGATTTCGACTCGGCTTTCCGACGATGAGAAAAATTTTTAGCTTCTTTTATAGGGGATACGTCGTGTAATTGTTGTTTTGTCAAAGTTCGTTAGTTCGTTTCTTATATTATACGTAAAAAAATGTTTCAGCGAAAACCTAAGAAATTACACGGCGAGAAACAGCCGCAACCCGATAGTTAATTAATTAAAATTCGAGAGCCGACGAAAGATATCTTCCGAATTATGCGCCTTTGCCCTCGCGATGATTTCACGCTTAGAAAAAGGAAAAAAAAAAATATACCTCCGGGCCCCGATTAACATAAGAAGCAGCGCGGCCTCTTCAGAGCTGCGTTTACGTCTTCCATATATACATCACAATAACCCGAAGAGGAACGTCGTGAAAGCGCCTCGGCGCAAAAAAAAAAAAAAAAAAAAAAGAGCCGAAAAAAAATACAGACACACACACGGCGCGACGACTCCTTGGCGTGCCCATCGCGCGCCGCCGGAAATTAATTAGAGCCCTTCGCCTTCGAGGACGAGCCGGATGTGGTTTTCTGTCCCTCCGGAGAAGCTCCGCGAGGAGAGCACAGCACCCTCCGCGCTATATTCTTTTCTCCCGCTTTCTTTCTCTTTTCCTTTCCTTTTTTTTTTTGTTTTTGAGGAAGGAAGCGCAGCGGTCCGTGATATCCTCCGGCGATTTTCGTCGCGACACTTCGGATATCGAAATTAACGCGAAATTAGTGACTTACGGGCTGGGGGGGTAATGCGATTTCGGGACCTCCTCCTTCCGGTTGTCGACTCGGGGGGTTTACGCTCCGGTAAATTGAATCGCTCGGGGGATGAGTCGAAATCTGATTAGTCGAAGGGAGTGTACCTTCCTGCTCGGTTCCGGATTTCGTTACGTGTCATTTTCGGAAATTCAGATGCTTGTCTCTATACAACATAAGAAAGAAAGAAAAAAAAGCTTAATGTATATACGCGTCCTCGTATTTTCACGACTCGCTTTATCGCCACAGAGTTTTAATGCGGATTTATTCGTTTGTTTTGCAGGTCCAGATCAGGCTACGACTCGAGCAGCGGAGAGGAGTCCGAGGTCGAGTACAGCTCGTCGGTCTGCAATCAAGCGGCGGCACAGGCGCCCAACCCCAGCACGACTGCAAGCAATTCAGGCCAAGGGAAACACATTAATAAAGGTCGATGGACCAAAGAAGAAGTGAGTCACGCTCGGTTTCCTATTATTAAGATCGCCTACTCTCGGCATTGTTGTTAATCGAGTTGATTCCGCGCGCCCGACACTTGCCAATAAACGCAATTGCCCCCGCGTGAAAGCCCCCTTCGTTCCGTAAAGAAAAAAACAAAGTTCGAAAACAACTCCGACCGGGTCCTATGCGAGCTAGGCAAACTAGACTTTGGACTCGTCTGAACAGAAGCAGATCTCTCTCTCTCTCTCTCTCTTTCTCTCTCTCCCGAGAAAAGGGACAGAGAGCGAATTATATAGGTCGCGATACCCGCACACACACAGAGAGAGAGAGAGAGAGAGAGAGAGAGAGAGAGAGAGAGAGACGAGCCCTCCGCGCGCGCAGGGCGGTGCGCGAAGTGGCGCGGCGCCTGCGCAGGTATAGAAGCGCGCGCGCGGCCAGTGTATGGTTTCCCATGGGAAATGCGCGCCAAGGACTATCACACGTGTGCGTCTTTCTAGCCCTCTCTCTTTCTCGCTCGGACGAGGCTATCCTGGACCTCCGCGCTCCCCATAAATTTCCCTTTGTGCTCCTGCCTTGGATCGCACTTATTTATATATATATATATATGTGTGTACGCTATGCAAAGAGTTCCGGTCAGCCTTTCATTCGCTGCCTCATCCCTTTTTTTTTTTGCTCTCGCCGCGCCCGGAAGTAATTGTCCTTTGGGAATCGGCGTCGCGGGATGAGGCGACGATTTTTTTGTCTTAGCAGATTTACATTTAGGGGCGCGCACAGACGCAATTGCGAAATTGCGCAGTAGATGTATTCCGTGATTGTCGGTGAATTTTAATAAAAAATATAAAACGCTCTTCAAGCCAACAAATAAAAAAAACTCCACTGCCCCGTCGACTAAATCTCGGAACAATACTCGAAATCGATTTCTAACGAAGCAACCTCTCCTTTTTCTTTTCGCAGGACGCCCTGCTGAAGCAGCTGGTGAGCAGCGCGGAGCAATTAGGCACCGGACTCCGATGGGACACGATCGCGGCTCACTTCCGCGACCGGAGCGACGTACAGTGTCAACAGAGGTGGGCGAAGGTCGTCAACCCCGAGCTCGTCAAAGGACCCTGGACGAAAGAGGTGCGATATCTATTTACATCGTGCTTTTCCCGAACGACGGAGTATCTCTCTCTCTCTCTCTCCTCGTGTTTACACACAGACATTCGCCAAGTGGAAATCTAGCCGAGATAAGCTCGTCCGACGACGAGGTTCCTGTCGACTGGCCGGTTCGCCAATTACAGTGTCAACAAGCTGCCTAAATATTGACCAATTTCTAGTTTTTGATAAAAAGACGTTCTTTGCGAGTATCGCCGAAAGCCCCGAGAGTCGGGTCATTTGAATTTTTTACTCGCCCTTCTGTATAAGGGGATATGAATTCGTTAAATCGATAAACTCGGTGGTAACGGTGCAGCTTTCTTACTCACCCTAATTAAAACACCCCGACAAAAACGGCCCGCGTGCAGTCGATGTCTCTTGCGGCACGCAATTCGCGCGCATTCTCACAAGCTAATTACAAAGTCCGATCGAAAAGGGACTCGGCGCGCACCTGAATTCGAATGAGCTGCCGGCTTAGTCGGTGTATGCAGCGAGAGGAATCGTAATCATACAGAATCGAAAATTAATCGCCTTCGAATTTGAATGAAACGTTTTTTTTAAAAAGTAGACTCGTGTTTACACCCCTTTGGCTACCATCGCTGTTCCATGTATCAATAAAGCAGACGTCTAAGAAACATACACGAGCTTCGTAAACACAAAATGTGTCGATCTGAACGGGCGATTTTCACCGCCGAGTTCGTTAACCTTCCCGGTGAGTTTTCCCGCGCTTATTTTCCGCTATACTGGCCGAGGGATTCGACTCATCGAGGGTCGCACCGATAGGTGATTATCGGTGAGAAATTTTTTTTTTCTCTCCCCGCTTTCTTCGGGGAGGCGGGAGAATTGTCGTGTCAGGTCGGAAGTGCGATTGTCACGGGATGGGAAGTGGGCATTCTTTTTGATCGGAACTTCCTTCCTAGATCCGTTGATTTCTGGCTAAAAGCGGGATTTCCGAGAAATGCTTTGCTCCCTTCGACGGTTTATTTCCGATCGCTTGTAAATAAGAAATACTTTGATGTGGAAATTTTTGAAATATTGATTTTTTTTTTAAGAATTCGCTTACAATAATTAGTCCAATTGTTAAAATTAGCAAAAATCTACTTCAACTTGGAGCCTACTATTTATTTTCGTCAAATTCCAACGAAGCACTTTTCCTTGAAAATCCTTCAAAAAATCTCCATAGCCAGCTCGATTTAGTCCGTAATAGATGCAACAAAACAGCGTTCAGAAAAATGCGCAGAACGTGACTTAGCATTTGAAAAAAGCGTTTTAAAAAATAAAAGGAATAAAGAAGAGAACTGCGCAGCGCCGCGACGAATTTCAATCGAAGCAGCCGCTTAGCCTCCTCTCCCATCAAGGGCGAAGCAGCGCCACTCGCATCTCTCTCCTCTCCCTGCGAATGCACGCCCGAGAATGCGCAGGCGCTTAACAAGCCGCCGGCGTGCGCTTATTCCACGAAACTCCCTTTTTCTCTCGCAACAGGATGTCGCGGATACATATCCTAATTGCCCGGCCGCCTCGCAATTACAGAAGGGCGCTAGAAATCGCGGCAGGTTATGCAAGGCAAGGAATTAATAAAGCCCCGTTCCTCGATATTTCGCAAGCAGCCGCGCGGCCGATGTTATAGGAAAAGCGGTAAGCCACAAGGCCGGGTTCCTCTCCTCGCTTCCCAGAAAGGTTTACCAACTGAGGTGTACTTTTTGGTTTTCGCGAGCCGGCGGCGGGTTCCTTTCTTGAGTGTGTTGCCCACACGGACTTTCTCCACGGGTCCGCTGAAATATGCGAGAGGACCGCAGGTATAGAGGCGAAGGCTTTTTCGATGGCTTCTCTATACCGCCTCGCCTCGTTCGAGCGCGCCTTTGGTCTTCTTTTTTATGGCTTGTAAATTTTTGCCTTTATTTGATACCGTTAGGGAAGCAGAATTTTGTAGGCAGAGTCGATTTTGCCGAGGGAATTTGTTGGGGAGCAGATGGTTTTGGGTAATTGTAGTTCGGAAATCGGAGGTATTTGGAATCCTTGATTCTTGGGTCTTCTCAAAGGCTTGCAGAGGCAACTAGACAAATTTTATCCTACAAACTTTCTAAAAAGATATTTAGATTTTTTTTTTCTTAAAACTCATTTAATCGCTTTAAACAAAGCTGGTTCAGCGAAAATGTTTAAGGAATTTTTCATTTGATAAAAAGGTTAATGAAACGAAATTTGAATTGCAGGAGGATGAAAAAGTAGTCGAGCTGGTACAGCGATACGGTCCGAAGAAATGGACGCTGATAGCTCGACACCTTAAGGGTCGGATAGGCAAGCAGTGCCGAGAACGCTGGCACAATCACCTTAACCCGGGCATCAAAAAGACGGCGTGGACGGAAGCCGAAGACATGATTATCGTAGAGGCACACAGGCGAGTTGGCAATCAGTGGGCTAAGATAGCGAAGCTACTTCCTGGTAGGACTGACAATGCCATCAAGAATCACTGGAATAGCACCATGAGGAGGAAATACGAGGCTGAAGAAGGCAGAACGACCACATCGCGAGGTCCATTTATATTCTTATCGCATTCATGTTTTTATTCAAATCTTTGTAAATACATTTTGATACACTGACATTTTTTTTCTAAATAATTCTACTAAATTGTTTAAATATTAAAGTTATTTATATTATGCTTGAACAAAAATTATTTTATTCTTTAGTAATGGAGAAGCAACTGTTGATGTTTTATTTTAACATTTAAAAAGTTCAAAGTGAAAATCAATGGAATAATTTTTGCATTTATTCTTCCACGTCTTCAACGTACACTAGTTTGAATAAAGAAATGCTATATTTCTTGTACGACGAGCATTGTATTTATACAAATCTATCTATGGTATAGGTCGAGGAAGAAGGAAAAACGAAGCAGCATCGACGATAAAGAGGGACGTGTTGGGCAGCGAGCGAACGAGGAAGCAGCACCAGCAGCATCCGCAGCATCAACAGCAGCAAGTAACGTCGACGGCGATGAACGGCGAGAATAGCTCAACGGTAACGAGCACGACGCTGGCCGCAGCGCAAACCTGCGACTTGGAGTCGATGGACTGGACGCGAGCCTGGGAACAGTCGCAGCACGAACAGCGACGCAACGAACAGCATCAGCAACAGCAGCAGCACTTTGAGTCACTACAGTTGGACGAGCGCCAGATCGAAAGCCACCTGGATTCGCCTCCGCGTCGTAACCGCATCGAATCTGTCTCTCCCTTCTCTAAGTGAGACTCATTTCAATGCATGTTTTATTGGAAAAATTGACTACTTGAGATTGAAAGAAAAAATTAATATTTTTTTTATTAAAAAGTACAGAATTTTATTGTGCAGTCTAATGTTTATAATACGCTCTTCAAATCATCTTTAATTTCAGAGTCAATTTTTTGGTCTTCTTTTGAAATTATTATTTCTTTTTTTGACATTTTGAAAAATTATTAAGCAGAAAATTTTCAAACAGGTACTTTGGTCTTGAGATGGCAAGCGACCCAACGTCGAGGTCGTCGGAGATTCACTTGCTGCCGATGCCAGATCTTGAGGAAGAGACGGAGCTGCACGAGAGAGAGAAGACTAGTCCGCCGCCTATTTTACGCAGGCGGCGAAACATTCACCTCGAGCAGCAGCAGCATCAGCAGCAACAGCAGCAGCGAACCGACACCCCCGACAGCGGCAACCAGTCGGACTTCCTGCTTCAGTCTTTCCAACATCAGTCTACATCCTCGCAGATCGGCACCGCTCCCTCGACTCCTATCAAGCAGCTGCCGTTCAGCCCTTCGCAATTCCTCAATAGTTTAAGCCCTGAGACATCCTGGCCCAGGGCGAGCACGCCCAAGGGTAGCCCCGGTACGCTCACTACGCCCCAGCCCTCGAATTTACGTCGAGGTACAATAAGCAAGCCTCGCTTTCTTTACCTCCTCCCACTTAAATTTTTAATTGGCTCGTATTTTTTACGTACCTATCTATTTCGGGGAGAAAGTAAGCTTAGGAATGCAAATAAAGACGTAAAATAAACTGAGCAATTTGTTTTAGACGGCACGACGCCTCGAACACCCACGCCTTTCAAAAACGCTTTGGCCGAATTCGAGCGAAGGAGCGGAACGACCACTCAGTTGCCGGCGACACCAAGTCGACTCGATGCCCTCACGGAGATCATCAAACAAGAGACAGATCGCGAAAGTTTAGCTGGGACAAGCAGCGGCAGTATTTTGCAGGATTCGGGTTATGGAACCGGTCGACGGCGTGGCAAGGAAAACAGTGCTCCTGGCGGCAAAAGGGCACGAAAGGCTCTCTGCCAGGCTTGGTCCAGCACACACGACAGTTCCGAAATGAGCTTCGCCGTTGAGACACCGGTTTGTATTTCAGAAAAGTTTTTTTTGTTTATTGGATAAAATAATTACTGAAAATTACCTTAGTAATTGTTTATTCAATTATCAAAGAGCAAAGTTAATTGTTCAGGTATTAATAAATACATTTTTCCTTTTCAGAGCAAAAGTTTAGATACGTCTGTATTGTTCTCACCAGCATCGATGGCCTTGGATGACAGTTTTTTGGCAACTGGTCCAAGCCCTATAAAGGTAGAAACGCGTGTTCAAACTCAATGTGATTCTCAGAATCAACAACCAGCCCTATCCTGGTACTACTCCCGCACCAATCGCCTCTAGACACGCTAGCCGGCCTTTTCTTTTCCTCACACATTTATTCTATATCTCTAGTGTACCGTCTTTTGCCTTTTCTACTCTATACTGTCTGTACTAATCACTGTCTCTATCGATGTTTCTTATTTAATTCATATATGTTTTATTCGTTTTTTTTTATTTAATGTTGTTTGTTCGTATTGTCGTTCCCCCATACATGCCTAGTTCGGGCTTCCACGTAGCGCCTTAAATACGTTGTACAAATGAGAGAACCTTGTACGTACTCCCCCGAAATAAAACAGCTTTCCACTCCTGCAAAAATTCTAACATTCCAATTAACGTACCTTCAAGTGTAGCAGTCTTACCTTGAAAAGAGATTAAAGAAAAAGAAAGAAACAGTTGACGCCTGAATTAAGGCAGTACTAACGACTCGATCATTCTACTAACGCTACTTGCCTTTTGTTAAATATTTATAATGAAAAAAGATAAATTAAAAAAAGAATGTCTTATAAATTTATTATCGGCAACATGATAGGATATCATAGCCTGTATTTAATTTTTTATTTAAAAAAGATAAATTAAAGACCACGTAAAGGACTATGACGCTTAATTAGTAGTCGGGTCAAAGATACCGTCTTATAAGTACTTAATTTATTTTAATGTTAAGAATTTGATTTGGTATTTTAGTCTTTTTTGACTTTAACGTCGCTTATTTAATATTTTCACACGTTGTAAAAAAATCTTGTTAAGTCATGTGAAATAAGCAGTTTTGTTGTTAACATTGTTTTTATTTTCTTTTTACTAATTATGCTTTAATATCAAAAAGAGAAAAATATATTTGCACATAAAGACACGATTCAGGAAAGTCTCAAAAAGATTGAAAAAAAGATGACTTCCTATGCTCCCTGAGCCCAATTATGAAAGTCCAATTTTTTTGTAAAGTTATTTTTTCGTATATGAGTTTTGTATAGTATATATTATTTAATTTAATTTTACCTCCCTTATTTTATTATTAGATTCGTGTTTATGATAAGTTGATGGAAAGCATGTCTGCACTAACTGCATAAAGCGAATCTCTCCCTTGTAAACAGGCCTGGCCTAGCGTACCAAAGTACCTTTCCCAATGAATCCTTTCTAAAAGAAAAGAAAATCCTTTGCCATCATGAACCCTTTCTCTTTCCCCCCAAACGAAACGAAAGTAATCCCCTTCGTTAAGGAACGAGCAATCCAAAGATTTGTATCGAGCAACGGCTCGCGGAGGCGCGCGCAACGATTCGCGTACGTACCAAATAAACATGAGGCCTAGTCACTCCGATTTTTCAGTTAAAATCACAAGTGTTCGAGAGTCGAGTAGATACGAATGGGAAAAGAGAAGGAGAAAACACACTCGCCGCGTCTATCCTATCGTCTGCACATCTCTATTTTTATATAATATTTATTAATATATTAAAAGATAAAGAATTGAGAAAACTATTTTTAGAGTATTTTCCTCCTTTTCGAATATTTTTCTACTGAATTTTTCTACTTTAAACTGCCGGCTGTAGCTAGTGTGTCTATTCCTTTCCAGACTTCCCACGACTTTGTGCCCGTACAGCGGAAGCCCAATGCCAAAAGAGCTATCTCGTTCGACACGTTCGACAGCCCAAACGACTACAGTCTGGCGCCGTCTAAACGTACAAAGGTGAGTTTGCTTGACATCTGCATTTACACTCCCTTGCTCTTGTGCTTTTCCGTCTTGACTGTTTAATAGTTGTTCTACGTGTTTCACTTTGTGTAAAGGTTTCACGCTTCTTAAACGCGGATTAATAAATGAAATTTTAAGGAATTTTAATTTGGATTTACAGATGCAATTGGAAGTGCAGTGGACGGCAGTGGCTTGTGGTCGCACCCGAGATCAGGTTGAGATGACACAGGCAGCCAGGCAGTTTCTCACCATTCATGGATATACACCATTACGCCCGCGTTCTCTCAACTTCTGACCTGATTTGCTTTCGTCGAACGCCAAGAGTTGCCAGCAGTAAAGTGTGACTCAAGATCGTCGAAGAAGCGATACCCCGACTGATATTTTATGGACTAATTACACGAGTTTATTCTTGTGATTGTCAGTGCAAAAAAAGTTTTTTGAAAAATATTTTTACATGCGCGATAGACCAGAATGGCTAATAAAATAGTAGCGAAAAGTGGCTCCGCTCTGCGTTTTTTTCGGAATTATATTGGTCGATGAAATGTCACCACGAAGATTGTAAAAGCGTGCGAATTCTCTCTGGAATAATTTCGCAACTTGCGTCTGCGAGAATATGCTCTCTCAGTTTTTTTTCTACACTTATTTTGTAAATTTCGCTAATTCCTCTACCCTCTTCCCTTTCCTTCCCCCTTTTTCCCATAGTGGATAACTTAAATCTCTATGGGGAAAATCCTTTATCAATATATATATAAAATATATATATACATATATATTATATATATGTACGCACTATGCGTGTCGTTTTTTCTCATTTTCTGTAGCGAAGATAAATAGAAAAAATTATAGCCGGTTTATTTGATAGAATATTATATTATAATATAAAACATTATTGCGGCCGTTATGTACAAAGAGCCTTTGCATTGGTAATTTAATTTACAACCAAACAATAAATAAAGTGACATTGATCACGCAAAACATATAAAGTGATGTATTTTTTTCATTTTGTGCCTTGTAAATCTTCACATTTTTTGATTGATCAATTTTTGTCGTTTGAAAACCAAGGAAGAAATACATTTTTAACAAATATTATCGGAGTAATATGTTTTAATGGAAAAGCATGCATAAAAACACACTCCGAGTACTCAATCCACTCATGCGCCCGCATTTCTAATTAGGACTCATTCTTTTCTGCTTAAATTTTATAAACAAAATGAATACGTTTGAACTAAAATAATTTGTTTGTAAAAACATTTTACCTTTTTGGTGTATTATTTATGCAGTAATATCACGATAAGTTTTTTTAATCTCAAATGGAAGAAAACAAACAACGAGTTCAAGCAACTTACTTGTATACTTCGTATTATTTGTTCTTTGCTTTTAATTTCCTAAGTTTTTATTTTTTATTAATATTTGGAATAATAATTAAAATTTTTTAATTGAAAATTAAATTACGTCTTTAAAAAATTGATAAACAGGTCTTAAGATATTTACGATTAACAATGTAACTGTATTTATTTTTTTATTGATCCGTTGCAGCGCATTCCGTGTTTTATAGTCACGCAAAGAGTAAATGGCATCCTAAAATTATTATTTAAATACAATGGATATTTGTTGAACGCAATCTTAATACAAAGAAAATTGAAAATTTTATTACATTTTAAATTAATATTTAACTCAACTTTATTTTACATATTGATAAAATGGAAAAAAATTGTTTACAAAGGCAATCTATTCGTATACATAAATCTAATTATGTACGTATTATTTACCTAATTGATCGACGAGGAGTTGGAATGTTTATGATTTACAATTAATTAATGTTTTACAAAGTATATCTGCTAGTATAAAATGCAGCATGAAAATTGGTAAGTAAATTGATTATGCTATTTTTCTGTTTCGAGGTATGTTCAATAATTATACTTTAAATATTTAGTCGCGTCGCGGTATCAGATTCCGAAGGTCAGATACATTTCTACCATGGTTACAAATAGCTAAAGTCATAGACATTTAACATGTTCGATGCTAAGATGCAAAACTAAATTCAGATTGATCTCTAAAATGATCAGTATGCAGCCTTTTCGGTCATACTTTACATATTAGATAAGTATATTAATGCAAATATAATCATTTTTTAGCGATCAGTCACCTGTAAATCAGATACGTTTAGCATCCAACAAGTTAAAAAGATAACGTAATAATGTCTATTCAATGAAAATAAAAGAATTGGTAAGATTAAATAAAAAATATTATCGTTATATTTTCTATACAAATATTGAAATTATAATATACATTCTTACTTTTTTTCACTATTAATTACAAACAAGTAACTAATAAACATTAACAATTTCATTAACTGTTCTCTGGCTTAAAACTGGAAAAAATATAAACTTAGTTACATCAAAAGTGAGAAAATGAATTTTATTAAGTTCTCCAACGTTTCATAAAGTATACTAGTTTATAATAACTATTAAATCAAAAGTGAATGAAACCAATATATACAAATTGACCAAAAAAATTCAACCCAAGAAATCTAATTCACCCATTGCCTATTTTCAATTTATAAGACACTTATTAAAAAATGCATGTCCAAATAAAAAATTAATTTTAGATTATTATATTTTTACAATTATAAAACGTATTTCCGAGAACCAGTCTGGTTTCTCTAAAATTGTACTAAAGTTTTCAAAAATTGGTCTAGTTATAAATCAAGGATACTGATTACGCGTCACAACTGCAGGCCTTAGTTTGCATCATTTTTTAAAAGAATTTAAATCAAAATTTTCTGCCAACATGTGGTTAAACAATTACAATGTATTGAGTGCGACAAAACATTTATATAAAGATAAAAAAAGATATTCAAATAATGAGATTTCGTGTTTATTGCAATCCGCATATTTTTTATATCACATTTTATTAAAAAGTCAACAAACTAAAAACAGTAAGCTTAAATAAAATTTATATCGATATATGATTCAAATAGTGGAACATGTCTTTAATAAAACTACATTGAATTTATAAAGCACTAGAACTCATTGCAAAATCTCATATTTGAATTCTTTGATGACGACGAGATACTTCAACATCACGGTTGATGAACACATGTCGGCATCTATTTATATTTGAGTATTTTTCCTCGTAAATGAAGCAAATACTCATATATATATAGGATATACCGATTTATTCGCGCGAAAAAAAACGCCTTAGAATGATGCACAAGGAATGAACCGTTACAGTCGTCCAACGCCTTCGAACTTTTTGCTACTGTGGTTGCGATCCTTGGGATTGATCGTCAGTACCTGTTCGACTTCCACTTGCAGCAACATCTAGGGATTCTGGATCTGCTGAGTAAAAACGTTCCACATGTTAAATTACGCTCTAGAAATTTTTCACTAACTATTAGGATTACGGTGCTAAATCAGTCTAACTTTTAAGCAAAAAGCATTGAAAGCAATTGACATACTAGTTAGATGAAAAAGCTACCAAGAATAAGATATCTTTTTACTCACTGCCTGGGCAAGGAGATCCCTTGATTCTACATGTATTGTAGCTACCACAATTTAGGCATTTCAGTCCAACAACATGAAATTTCACAGTGGATTCCTAGAACAATGTGCATTTAATTTAATTACTTGCATGTTTTTGCAAATATAATTTTGTAAAAGGTTGTTAGTTTTTAATATTGTTTAATATAGTTTTCTTTTCAAGAGAAATCTTATTATGTAACAAGAAATAAAATGCTTTATTACATAAAATAGTATTATGACATATATCTCAATCGTTAAATAAATTGCAAGGAATTATTTAAATTTAAAATTAAATTGATGCTTAAAATTATTGATAGTGATAGTTGCTTGGAAATAATCACATTATTTGTTCAGTAGTTATAGAAAAATTGAAAAATAAAAAGCTGTACATTAATCTTCACAAAATTATTAATCTTATCTTATCAATGATTATATGCTTATAACTATAATAATTGTAAAATTAAATAAATATGTACCTCATGGCAATCTTTGCAAAGTATATCAGCCTTATAATCCTTATATTCAGGAGGCATTGGTGTTAGCGATACTTCGCTATCCAAAAATCGCCAGAGATCGGTCATGTCAAGTAGAGAAACTTGACAAGTTGGGCAAGCATAATGCCCTGAATGTAAAAGATCTTCAAAGCAAGTACGATGTAGCAAATGCCCACAATTAGGAATGTGACAGGGAATGCGACTGGTGTGAATATCTTCTAAGCATACCGGGCAATTGGCATGTGATACATTTTCTACACACTGTAAAATTAAAGTAAGTGGTTGAAACCTGGTTTACACAATATTCTCAAACAGTTGGTAAGATAAATTAATTGAATATTCATATTTCTATAACTTTAGAAATTTAGTTAAACGTAAATAATAACTTGGATAGAAATAGCACCTTATGACCATTTTGTAGTTCAACTGGCAGACACATGTTACACTTAGCACAGTGAAAAAATTTGTCACGACCCCCAAGCCTGCAGATCCCGCATCCATCGCAATGATACTGATTCTTGTCCTCATCATCAAAAAGATTACATTCTAGACAAGTATATTTTCCAAATCTTACATGACATTTCTGGCAGGTTGCCTGTACTGGCTGACGGGTATCACACAAGACACATATTAATTCTGTTACTTCTTTTCGCTTTACTGTATGAGCCTCCTGTTCATCATGGCAAAATCTGCACGTGTAAACTTTGTTACAACATGGTGTCTGAAAAATTCAATTAAAACTTTAGTTGATCTGCTTTAAATAATGTAAGGATTTTCAAGGACTTTAAAAAAAGTTTTTTTCAAGGACTTTAAAAAACATCTTTTTGTATGATGTTTTCATTTGCTTTAAGCTTATGTTTAAACTTTGATAAAACAGGTTTTTAATATTTACTTAAATTAGCATTTATTATCTAATATCTAATTCTGAAATTGAACTAAAATTGTCTAATTCTCATAAGGTAGTTTTATATTCTAAAATTCAAAAGAAAAAAATGTGATTAACATGAAAATCTTACTTTCTTGTTCAATAAAATATTTTTAATTGTTCAAATATTTGAGAGGTAAATTAATAGCTAAGAGATAACCCATGTAAATCCATTATATTTTACACAAATTAGTGTCATGCTTTTTGTTGCTAGAAAATCATTTAATCATGCAATAAATAAAAATTTGAATTATATATATAGTAGATAGTTTTAGAATGCACTTGATTTATAAATGAATAATCTATTTTTAAGTTAGTAATGAATTATATGATCATTTTTTAATACTCAATAACTATAATTTAATTTAACCTTTTACTTTAATGTGCCTTCTTATGAGCAAAATAACAAATAAACATTGACCTCGAAAAGTAGTGTAATTATTTTAGTTTTAAAATAGAAGTTAAAAACATAATAATATGATTTTTTACAATAAAAAATTTAAAAATAAAGTCTGTAGAGAGTTTTATTAATTTAATTTAATTGAAATTAAGATTTTTGTAAGCTAGATTTTTGACTATAAATCATATTTTTCAAAAACTTTAAACAATTTGATATTCATTATAATACATAGTAAGCAACAGTAGCAAAAGTAATAAAAGAGCAAGAATTTTGAAAGTGAAAAGGGCGTTGTACAAGTGCTCTCTATTAGATTTGTTCCAATGATGACAGAGAGATGATGGTTGAGAATAAAAGAGTGGGGCATCATTTGCTCTTTATTTGAATTGAAGAAGTTTCTTTGTGTATCATCATTCAAGCTTGTGATTAATTTGATGAAAGAAAAATTTCTAGTATAAAATATTTATTTATTATAAATATTTTGTGAAAATATAAATCTATTGTCATTTTTTCTTGTAGATATCTGTAAATATGCATTTTACTTTTTTATTGCACAAAAAATATTTGCGTCAACGATGAGCTGATAAATAAAGTTTTCAATTTTCTTGTTAATCTACATTAACCTTAGTCAACAATAATGCACTTTTGTATAAGAAACTTTAATCTACAAAAACAAGTTCAAAGAATTGCCAGTAAGTTGAATTGATGATTTTATTATTCATTTCTATTTCCAAATTACAAAATCAAGATTGATACTGAGAGGCGACAAAGAAGAGAGTTCTGTAACAAACAGATCTAACTTGCATTAACGTTTTGAGCAGCGTTTGCCTTTTTTTTTATAAGAGCGCTGAACGACAGGCATTTATACCAATTAATTGATGCACTGCATTGAGCAGCTCAGGCACTATCTCTACTGAGCTCGACAGAGAGGTTAGGTTGTCGAAGACAATATTTTCTTCAGAGGAGCAATGGCAATTTAGCAATTACACCTCCAATTAACATCAGAGAGCATCGGCTTTGGCGAGGTTAAGGAAAATACGGGCGCACTCTAACGCCAATGGAAAAAGCAAAGAAATGTCGAAAGAGCGATCTGCGTGTATTCTCACCACAAATTTGGACTTTCTCTTGTAATGTTCACAGCCGTAGTTGTCCTTGACGACCTCGTTAGGCTTGTCCGTCTGCTCCGAACCGCTAGCATTACCGCCGCCCCCGCTAAAGTCTCCCAGGTCCTCGTCCTTTTCCATCCTCGTGTCTTTTCCTGATCTGATCAGTCCACAGAAGCCCGAAGATGGACCACTCTCGATTTGTAGTGCTCCTGCGCTAAGTTCGTGCTCTCTCGTGACTATTGATTTGTCGAAGGCGCGCTACTAGAGGAGCCTTAAGAGGAAAACTTAGAGTCCCCAAACTAATCTGAGAGTTTTACGAATTTGGAGTGCGAGCGCGCCGTCGGAAAAAAAAACGAGAGGCAGACGGATTCACTAGCCGACGGCGAGTGAAGCGAAGTTTCTCAGCGTTTCGACGTAGGCAGCACGCATCTTCTCTCCTCCCGTGGCGCCTCACGTTTCGCGAGAGAGTGATATGATCCGAGTCCTTACGGCTACGAAGGACACTACTCTGCTGCTGAAAAGCCTGACCTGCTGCAATGAGCGACACAGATAACCGATGCTCGATCGATGACGTCCTACGCCAACTAGCTCCGGTCTACATACGTTCAATTATTGAGAAATGTTTCACGACTGCTGATGCCTAGAACTAGTAAACTTGCCTGCCCTGCTCCGCTGCGCGCTCGTTTTGTTCATTTTTAAATGCCTGGGAGGCTATAGGGATTTTTGTTACGGGAGATCCTTTGCCGTACTGTGATCGATATCGAAAGCTTTGTCGAAAGTTAATGCTCCTCCTGCCAGTACAGACATTTAATGGTCGTCAATCGATTTTCGACAGGATTCATTTTAGTTATAGCGCTTGGAACAATGTGACAGAGAGGATTTATGCTCTCATCTCTGAAGAAAATTCCTAGCAAGACTTCGTGCGTGCAGCAGCCAGCCGGAACTTTCGCAACCGCATGCAAGCAGTGATGGCACGAGGAGGAGCCAACCGGCCTCCAAGTCCTAACTTCAGAGCGCGCAAGAGAGCGCAAAAATTTGAAAATTTACCTTTATGCATACGCGCTTGTACGGCTAATTATTAGTCCAGTAACCCAGCAATTAATTTAAGATTGTAAATTTTCTTTTAAGACCCTTTAATGTAAGAATGAATCTTATTAAATAAATAATTTTATTAATTATTTAGTGATGTTATCAATCATTAAATGAAAAAGTAACAATATTTTCTTGTGAACTAATCATAAATAATAATACTATAATTAAACCTTAGAAGTAAAGAAAACCGTTTATTTATTTGTTTACGCTTGAATCTATAAAATTTAAAATTTTTCGACTTATTTTTATAACATGAAAGTATATATTGCATATTATTTAATTATATATTAATTCTAAAATGTAATTGAATAAGTTAATTCCTTAAAACTACCTATAAAATATCATAAAAAACTTTATCTATGTCTAACTTTATCTATAAAAACGCTTAAATAGATATTTACCGTGTCTGATAGCAGCTTATTTACATTGCTAGATACAAGTTGGATGCATATATTTTCTGAAAATACCAATATGAGATCTTCAAGCTTCTTATTAATAGTACACTCCGATCATATATCGCAGAATTTAGAATCTAAAACTATTTTGGTAGAAAACTGTTAATAAAATATTCGACAAAAAATTTTTTGTGAGATATTGCAAGGACAATTCTATATTGCAGGATATTTCTTTAAAGTTCAATGCTTCAAAACTAAGAATTTAAGATTAATTTTTTATCCAAAATGAATACGCGATTTCCTATTAAGAAAACTTTTTTTTTCAAATAATTTATAAAAAAATAATTATAATAACGTACATTTAGTTTTTCGATTTATTTTTTAACGTTATACTTCGGTTAACAAAATTTTAATAAAATTTATCAATTCATTCATTGTGAACAAAATTTTATACAGCACATTTTGAAATTGTAATAATTAATTTTTAGCCATAATTATTAGTTTTAAATGAGATGACTACACTTTTATCAAATAGCTGAAGTGACTTTTATCGCCCCTTTGCGGACTTCGGAAAATTTTCAAACATTACAAAACTTGAAAGAAATGCGAAAAAGTATGAGGCAAAATAGGAAAAATAGAAAATCTAATAGAATAATGACTCCACAAAGGGTATTGTTATAATAATGAGAATGAGTCTACGTTTTTTGCTGCGTCATTAAAAAATGTGTATTTCCCGTCTAAGTAGAGTATAAGCTGAATACTTAAAAACTGAATGCCGCTTGTACTTAAAAAGTTAGATTCATCGAACACTGTAGGCGTACCGATATGAACATTCTATTTCCGGAGAGCACAGATAAAACTATCATCATTTTTTTCAAAGCATTCATTTTTCAAATTTCAACTAGGGAGCCTACGAATCTTCCAGAACTAAATTTGCCAACTGCAGTTGATTAACTTGGCGGAGAAAATTGAGAGCCCGGATAAACCGAGTGTATATAGTAGGCCGAGCGGTATGCAAAACAATAAACACCGGGTGAAATTCAGAGAAAGATTACGCGAGGAGCCAATAAGCCATCCATCCTCTGATTTCTCTCCCCGGGAATTGGCATCAGCGCATGCGCGCGTTTATTTTCTTCCCTGCGCTCGGCGCACTGACTGACTGCGTCGCTCAGAGTACTTTTAGTAGGAAAATTGCAGTCGAGGTAGGCTACGTCTCTCTTGGAGAAAACAGCCCAAAGGAGGCAGTGCAGGCGCTCGCGCACACAGGGGAGCTGAGCGATAGACAGAGACAGTGTTATACCTAAAAGCTCTGGTGATTCCCCAGGAAGGCTCATAGTGGGTGTTGCGACGAGACAGGGCCTCCTCCCATAAGCTCCTGTAATGCGCTGAGATGAATCCGGGGCGCGTCACGCATGGCGCCGCGCGGAAATCACGCGACGGATACTGTACGACGCAGATCGGGCCGCGGAGGCCCTGCGCGGCCGCGGCTGCTGCCAGCCACGATTAACATGATCAATGGCTCTCTTCCAGAAGAGATACACGAATAAGGTGCTGCTAGACGACACCGAGACACTCACCTGCGTTATTGAAAATGCCAGGACCATCGATTCACATACGGTAAACAACAGTCTCCTTGCGTTAAATGTCTATACTCACGGGACGTCATTGATCGAGTTGACGACTCGCTGAAAAACGAGAAAAAGATATCGGCTTTCTAGAAACTGCGGTCGGATGCTTGTTATCCTATTACTGTGCTGCTGGTATTGGGAGGTGCAGTGTTTCAGAGAGTTCAAGGCTGAGATGGATTGGTACTAAAAATAGATGGCTTGCATTATTAACAATGACTGCTGGCTTTTCAGGAGTACGTGATCAGGACACAGAGAGGACCATTACCTGAGAAATCTTGGAGAGTTTGCAGACGCTACAATGACTTTGTCCAGCTACACTCTGTTTTATCTGTGTCCGGCATTAATCTGCCGTTGCCACCTAAAAGAATTATTGGTAATATGGAACCAGATTTTATAGCTCAAAGACAAGCAGCTTTACAGGTACAAAAATCTGTTCTGTGACTTCATTTTATCATACTTAAACACTTAGCTAAAAGTTGTTTTACTTTTTTCAGAATTACTTAAACACAGTACTAATGAATCCGATTTTGGCATCTTCGTTACCTATGAAAAAATTCTTAGATCCTGAAAACTATACAGCACCTCTTCATGGTAAATATAATATACTAATATAATATGGAAAACAAAAGCTAGATTGCTTAAATTGAGATGCTGATGATCATTGATTTTTGTATTTCAGAAATAGCATTACAGCAAGTCTCATTAGCTTTACGTAGTGATGCCAACTTTGAAGTTGGCAAGGCTATTCCCGATATGGGATGGCGGTTAAGGAAGCATTATTATACAGTTAAGAATAGGCAAAATCCTAAGCAAGAGTTGCTACTTGCTTGGGTGGAATTTGGACCTGATAAACATTTACAAGATAAGGATATGCAAGGAGTTTTTAAAAGCCTCGGAAGTCTAAAACATACTTATATAGAACCAATGGTACACCAACATGTAACTGAAAATGGTGCTCTAACTATTCGTAATTTTCATCCTGATGGTACATTAAGAGATGTTTTGTGTAATTCTAAACCTAAGCAACCGTTTATTAAAAAATATGGAAACCCTAAACAAACAAAGTCTCTAACTGCAACAGAAATAGCTAATTATTCATATCAAGTAAGTTGATTATTATATTTCTACTTCTAGTAATTTAATAATCTGGCAATAACTTTTACCTTTTTAATTCTAGATTTTAGAAGCTCTTAGCTTTCTTCATGAGAAAGGGTTACCATATGGACATTTGCACACGGGAAATGTTCTATTGACACCCACTGGAGCAAAATTATTAGATATAGAAAATGGTCTTCTAGGTTTACCAGCATTTTATCGACCCTATGTTGTTCAAAGGCGAAAATTACATGCATGTGTAAGAAAAACTTAATAATAGCAATTTTGTCAAGTCTATTGATATTTTTTAGTTTTCCGTCATTTTGATCTCGTTTATGAAATTACGATCCTTTTCGCGTAAAAATATTAGATTAAATTCGTATATAAGAGGTAGCAATTGTAATCTGAAAAGAGTATCGATTAGTATTTTATCGCTTAGTCGATTAGAGTTTCTATGTACAAAAATTCATGTATCTCGTATAATATTACGCTTTAGATTTAATAAAAGTGGTCAGAACTTTGGAGGAATAATAGACACATAGTTAAAAAATTATTTAACGAGGAGGTTAAAAACTGATATTATTTTATGAAATTTACAGACTCAAGTAGATGTATACTCCTTTGGACATGTTCTATACGAAATGACCTTTGGAAGGCCTCTATTAGAAGCTACAATTGGAAGTTCTGACCTACCACACTGTGATTCAAAATTAAAAAATCTTTTAGAAGTTATTTTATCTCACGAGGCCTTGAAGCAAGATCTTCCGACAGTTGCTCAGTTAATGGAACATCCATTTTTCGATGTGACGCAACGGAACGCTCGCTCCAATGCCAGTGCGGTCGAGAAACCGCACTTTAAACTCAGTAGTCACTTAAAAGATGCATTATTGGAGGCGACAAATAAAGCTGAATCAAGACTGAGAGATGAACAGAAAGTAGCTAGGCATCAAAAAAGACTTGTAAAAGTTCAAGAAATGATGAGTTCCGAGGAAGAAATGAAAAAACGAAAGCATAAATTGGTACGTGCGCTATTGATCTATTGATCTATTGAAACTATTGATCGTGCTTTTTCAAATGACAATTTATTTAAAATAAGTAGCTTATAATAACTTTAATTTTTTTGTAGAAAAAAGAACAAAAACTAGCACAGGAACGTTCAGCAAGTCAACTGAGCACTAACGGAACAAAACAAATCAATGGAAAAAGTCCAGAAAGATCAGACAGCCCAACTAGCACATCAACAGCTACTAGCGTTGGTACTCTAACTCCACCATCTCATGGTAAGCTAAATTATTAAATGGATTTACTAATTCCGTGTGTTATAGTTTATACGTTGATACCGACATTACAGTGTCCTTGATTTTTCAGTTTTATTATTAAAAAATTGAAAGTAAAACTAAAAAATTTTTAAATCTATATTGTCGGTAAAATTTTCTATAACTTTTTATATAATAATTACATAATTATTCTCTTACATTAAAAGCTGCACACAAAAGTTGATGGCAAAGGCTGCGATCAGTGGTGTCGCGTAAATCATTTGACAGGTTTCTAGTTTATTATTGTATTTGTACGACTATTTGTAGAATTGTAAAAATGTATTATTAGTTCTTTACACATCGTTATGTATTATGCATTTATGTCAAATTTTTGTTTCTTTTCAATTTAGTAGATAATTTATTATTTCCTTATATTTAAAATATTTTTTAAGTTTTAGAAGTAAACTGTTTTAATCGCATTTTTTTCAGAGATGCAAGAAAGTTATAGCGTCCTAACTAGACTTTTCAGGAAAAAAATTGTATATAAATTTAAGTGAATGTAAAAAACGGATACTTTATACAATAATAAAAATGTGTAAAACCACGATCCTAGATACTGGTACAATGGAATCTTTTTTGTTTTAAAAATTTCAGATAGAGTTATCATTGGAATTAATAATACGAAATGGTTTTTAATTCATAATTACTAGAGCACACCAGACTGTTTTCTCCAAGTTAACCATTTTTACTCAATATCGGCTGACCATCAGCATTCAGATACTTAATATTCTGTTGTATAACGATGATTATACGCACTCGTCAATTGCATCAAAAACTTTCTGTCGGTAAAAATTTGACCTGAAATACTTAAAAATACAAAGAAAAAGAAAAAAGATTCCAAATTTAGGCTTATGGTGTTATCATTTTTGTTCAAAACAGTTTTGGTAATTGTTTAGTGTCCTTCTTTCAAATATATTACCAGTATCTGTCAACAAATTACAGAATGTTATCAATTTTTCCGAAAAACTCAATTTAAGGCGACATACTTTTCTCCATCAGATATTTTTATCACATTTTGGTTGACTTAATTATAGGTATCGCATTTGTTTATATTGGACCTTGTTTAATGATTATTCAACTAGAAATTATAATTTTAACTCTAATTACGTTAGCGATTTAAAAATAACTATGTATTTATTCTATAATTTATTTTATAATTTGTAGGTTCTACTGAAGTGCAATCAAATAGTTCCAAAGAATTCAAAAAAGATTTGTGCCCTCCACCACCTCCGATGCCAGTAATTGCAAGTGCAGCCGCACCAAAAACACCATTAGCAAAAGACCGTACAGCTTTGCTAGGAAGCATTTGCTCATTCAACAAAGCGAATCTACGTAGCGTCGCCAATGGCATCCATTGACGTTATTATTTACTAAGACATTCAATATACAGATAGCTTAGTTAACATTCCAACTCTAGATCATACAAATATTCGCCTCTCAAGTGTATAAAATCTTCCCATTCAAATGTTCTCTCCATTGTGCTACAATGAACTCTCATTGAAGGTATATATTTAGCATAAGACACGAACGTCAGTGTTAAGATTTTTGTACGAGTGAATTTTGAATTGACATTTTCTTAAAAGAAAAATTAATTGAAATTCATCGCCGTGCTGTGATTTCTGGTTGAACTACAATTTTTGTGGATGTAGAGTTAGACTTCTGTATTGGGCCTACAATTAAATCAGAAAATCTAGATATCCCACAATATAACCATCTTAGAATGATCTAATCGTGCACTATACAAAGTTACACGCAGAAACCAAGTGAACAGTAACGAAATAAATTGTTATGTTCGATCTTTCTAACGTAGTTTAATATTAAGGAAAACGTACTCGTACACTAATGTTCAAAATGATTCTAGTTTTTTGCACTATCTTTCATGTTTGGATGCCATAAAAGATAGCTTTAAATTGAAAGATATATAAGTAGTTTTGTAAACTTTTTCTGCATCTAATCTATACGTCAGAATATATTGTATTTAATTATTAAATTGAATATTATAATAAATTTTTGAAAGTGAGAAAATCTCATCCAAACACGGAAGTAACGGATCAAAGACAAAAAGAAATTTTTGTACATAGATAGGAAATGATATGCAAAGGAATTTCTATCTTCTTTAATTATTGTAATGTAAACTTTTGTCAGCTGTATAACAGTCTGTTATTAACAGAACAAGAAAGAATGTGAACTTTTAAGACCATCAAAAAGTGTGCAACGTTTCTCTGGAAACTCTATAAAAAATATATAAACAAATTATGTAAAAAAATCATATACATATATATATATATATATACAAAATTATAAATATTTACATATAGTAAATTATTATACAAAGAAGTATCCACTATAAAAATATGCATAAGAACCAAAATGTTACCTATATAATATAGGACTCTTCCAAGTATATATAAAGCCTATGAGATTCATTAATTTATTTGATTTTTATGCTAATCCTATTGGACACTTATTAATGTTTTACGAAAATTTTAAAGTTTAATATTAACCGTTTAAATCGATTTAGTTATCGAATTCAGTTATTGTGATATCAATGGTTATAAATATAATAATTTATAACAAAATTTTGTTGTCTTTTTACAGAATCCTTTCCTTTACTTCCTTAAAAATTAAAAATGTACAACTTTCACTATACATGAATTCAAAACAATATTAACAAATAAAAAATACATTTTATTTTTAAAATCTTATAAAAAATTAATTTTTATCATTTACTTAAAATCACAAAATAGCTTTTCCATTCAAAAACATTAATTTACATTAATTTAGTTAACAAATTTAAACCGAAACAAAAATAAGAATCTCGAATTCCGCATTTTTTCTATTAAATGCAAGGTCAAGTTTCCCCGAGTTTTATATAAACGCATGATTTAGCTAATGACATGATCGTGCCATCAATGAAATTATTCCGAAATCAGAATGTGTTCACTGACTATGCTCGTCTATAAGTAAAATCTCTTTAAGTGTTACATAAGAGTTCATCATTAACAGACCGTTCATTACAATTGTTCCTAAAGCGCTTTTGGTAACAATACTAAAGAGATAAAAAAGAAATTTTACTTAATATTAGGAAAGGCATTTTAATCTTCAGTCGCATTTCGCAATAAATACATAGTATACGTATAAATTCATCATTAGTTTCATTATGTACATTGTGTTAGAAAACTTATGGCGTCGGCTTCGTGACTAAATAGTTTGTGCCGATCTTATGCTCTTCTTGCAACGTATTACTAATATTTTTACAAAATTGATGGTTGCGTTTATTGTTCACGTTGATTGTATAAATAGAAGTCTCCCTTTGAAAGTATGTACATATTCTGTGCCAACGTTTTGCAAAAGGTTCATCCGGTAAATAAATAAGTACAGGAAATTTTGATAAAAGCAAATATCGTTTCTATGTATAAAGGAACTGAATAGCAGTTCTTACTGTGCTACAAGCTGTACATCATTCCTGTACATTCTGACAATTTGATTGAAAATATATATGCTCTTGATATAAAAATATGTTGAAGTAATTTTAATTAGAAATTCCTTCTTTTGTAAATTATTATCTAAAGTATTAAAATCCTAGTAGTTTTAATTCTCTTTTCAGCACAATAGTACTGTTCTTCGCAGAGTATACTTTGTGCCCATTACTTTTAGCTATAGCTGACGTTGCTGCCAGCTATTACTTCTATGTCAAAGTTTTGCATGAAGTTCTTCTGTTAAGGTTTTTAATCTGCAAATATTGCATAACACAAATTCATAAGAGGCCTTAAAGGTCTAAATAATTACTTAAGTAGTTAAGATAAGTTTTTATCATCAATTACCTAAAGAGTTCCTCCTGAATACGGTCAGTAATTGCTTTTCGAGCTGCTACTTCATCAGCATTGGATTGCCTTAAATCTGCTAACATTTCACTAAAGTCTATAGGTTCTCCATAGTAAAGAGTTACTTTTTTCTTAGTTTTTAGCATGTAAGGTGGTTCATTCGGAAGAACTTGATCCATACCTAAGTGTACAATTGGAATAACCAGTGGCACTACTGGTGACTCAAAGATTAGCCTTCCAATGCCCCACTTATACCTGAAAATCAGTTTAATCTTCCTAATATCTATGGCAAAAATTTGAAAAATCTTGATCTATAAATCTTACCTCATGTTTTCTTTAAGCATATTAACTTTGCCTTCGGGAAAAACATGTACCCAGTCACCTTTTGCTAATTTTTCAATGCAGAAGTCAATAGCTTCTTGATAAACCCCATTACCCCTAATAACTGGAACACATTTTCCAAGCATAAAAAAGTAGGAATGCCATACATTTGTAAAACAAATGTCATGAGCTGCTAGTGACCATCTCATTTTTTGACGATTCAACAGGTATTTTAGATCTAGCGTACCTGAAAGGAGTTTCAAAACATAAACACTTGAATGTTTATAATCAACATTACAATAAACGTACCCCAAATACCAGGATCGTCAAAACAACTGTGGTGATTCGATACAGTAATCAGAGGAACTTCCTTTGGTCTTGAATGCAAAGCTCTCTCAATGATGTGCTTATTATATACAGTAGTTTTATTTAACCATTCTACAAATAAAAATCAGTCATTATTAAAAAAAAGCTTGCCCACAAAAAGTCAAGACATAATGAGCGCATAGGAAAAATTAACGATTCTCGAACAATGAGGCTCATAAAAAGGTGCTTTAACAAATTCAAATGACTAAGCACATGCAGTGGTAATCGTTAATAGGTTGCGCGCCGTTTTTGAGATCAAAAATCGTAAGTTCGCAAATAGAAATAGCTACGCGACAGACAAGGACGTAGACCGGCCCAACGGCCAGTCAAAAATTGCAGAAAATAAAATAAACAACAGCTGGCGACTCTCTCACTCACCCATGATGATCTTGGAGAAGAGGCCGACGGCGACGAAGGTTAGGTTGCTGGCCATCTTCCAGAAGCTCGACGGCGGCCCCCGGAGCTTCGGGATGATCCACTTGATATCGTAGACCATGGCGAGTCTCAGCTGCCTTTTTCCCAGGTAGATCAGACGGGAAGAGTTCGAAAGAGCGACAGGACGCGAGGCAAGAGAGAGAGAGAGAAAGTGGAGAGAGTGTTCACCTGGTGCTGGTCTTCCGTAGGAAATCGTCTGCTCTCATATCCGAAGATGTTACCAGCTCAGGTAGTCGTCGTCATGCTGGTCTCGTCAACTGCTACCGAGTGCTGGCTCGCGCCGTCTGCCCCGCGTCTTCGGTTGCGTGCACTCGACGGCTCTCTCGCTTTTGTAATAGGTGTTGCGCTAGCGAGAGGCAGAGTGTCTCTCGCGAGAGGCAGCGCGCGAGAGAGGGCATGTCTCGCCCGGTAAAGCATAATTGCGCGCATGCGTACCGATTGCGTCAGGCATTTTCACTTTTCTGTGACATCATCGGCCCAATATGGCGGCAACCTGAAAGTGCAACAGTTTGAATCTGCAACCAATACCAAAGCACTCTGCTCTCGGCCTCTCAGAAAATCTCAAGATGGAGGGGAATCAAATGTTTTCAGCTTTTTAATGATAATTCAGATAAACTGTTTTAATTTTAATATGTGACTTTGGTGTCTTTATTATTAATTATTTTGTAGTTTTGTTAAAATTAGCCAAAGCTTGATTATTGGTATTTTTTCTAAAAACTAATTTTATTTAAATAGTTTAGGATCGTGTAACGAGCGGTAAAAAATATTGTAGACGACATTAATGAGCTAAGAAACTGCACGCTTCGCTAATGTTGTTGAATATTATGTAAGTAGTAACTCCTCATAGCTTTGCGCTCTATCCAGACATATATGTCTGACTATAGTTTTTGTTGTTACTACTTGTCAAGATATGAACCATATTTCTCTTTTGGCCAAGGTTTCATTTTACAAAAGGCTTAAAAATAGGTTATTTGTTTACTAAAGTAAGAAATGCATAAAGTTAAAAAACGAATGTTTTCGTCGACGTATTGTTGTCAACTTAATGGGACTTTAATGACGTTATAAAGCGATTAGATTACGTATAAGCTGCAAATTACTTTCCATTTTCTTTCTTTATTTTCAATTTATTCTCCATAAATAAAAAATTAGCGTTTTAAAAACAAAATTATTTAAATTTCGAATTTTAAAGTGAACGTGTCACGATAATTATAATGTTTAGGTGCATGCGAAATACCATTAGCCTGTGCAGCGCGAACGAACTTAGTTTACCGGGTATCTATGCAATTATTCGCCAGAAGTTTACATTCAGATATTACGTTCAGATAACTTCATCAAATTCATTTTCTAAGCTTGTTAATAAGTTAAACGCATAATTCGACCAAGTTACTCGATTATATTATGGACCATCCGCAAATCCAACTAAAATTTCTTAATGAAAAATGAACAGAGGTTCCTAATAAATAACGCTATACAATTTTGCTTATTTTTTCCAAGAAATAAGTAAAATTTACTTCTACACTTATTATAGAAAATTAAAAGCTGTAATAAATAGTAATTATGAAAAAATGGTAATTTTTAATTATTTTCTAAGATGCATAATTAAAGAACAGTTTATGCAACTTTTGTTTTGTTGTGTATTGTTTAAATTAATATATTTCAACTTTTATTATTAAATTTATTATTACTCATTAACAATTGTATTTTCCTAAATATTTTCATCATTATTACAAAAAGAACTTAATCAAATCTTAATGACATCAGTTCTATCATTTTTACTTATATTTTTTAATGGCGCAAAGAAATTAATTATAATAACAAGTTTATGGCAATTACTTTGACCCTGAATGATAATAGGAAACCGCACTTGCTCTCTATCAATATTCTATACTATTAATAATTATACTATCAATATAGTTATACAGAAATTAAAGCCCAATTATGATAAGTGAAATTTTACATAGACCTTTAAAATTTCACTATTAAAGTCAATTACCATTGACATTAATGCATGTCTCAATTACGATGTTTAAAAAACGGAAGCACCTCTTCTGCTCTATTACTTCCCTATCATCAACGAAAGGCTTTTTTGACAAAACCTTGTTTTCCCCTCGATCATATCGATTTCCCGTTCGGACGACAAATTTTTCGAACAAAGATGTACGAACGTTCCGCAATTATTTTCTGCGCTTTTTGCAATCATTTCGCATTCGCTCCGCAACGTGCCCGCGTGCCTTTCATAGTCGCGTTGCATTCTGCATGCAATTGCTTGCTCCGCGAGCATTCCGCAAGCATTATTTGCGTCCATTCCCGAATCTCCCAATGCGCGCGCGATCGACGTTGCGCGCTACTTTATACCGACGAACGTAACTGTGCGAGAGTCGAAATTGATTATTGGAGATCCGCTTTTGGGCGAATCTCTTTCTTTCGCAGGGAATTGCTTTGTTATTCGTGTAAAATCAGTACGAAACAAAAAGCTCGGCTTAACTTGCACGATTAATAATGAGCGGTGTATTATCTATATAAAGACGGGCAACCAACAAAATGTTATAATATTAGTCACCGTATAAGAAATCGTAAGGTCAAACACCTTAGACGCGTTACTTGGATTGATAAGTCATCGTACTCTTGTTGTGTAAACAAAAGCAATTTGTTTTGATGAATTCATCTGGCTTTGTAATTTTTTATCTTATCGGTTTTTTTACACGCTATGCAATAACGTTGCGATATATGCAAAAGCGTTTTGATTTTTATTGGCTGTAAAAAATAAAATATTCATTCTAGGAACAATTGTAATTATATTTAATGATTTCGTATTTTTTTATTATTAACGATATGTTTATCAAAACTGTTTTTTTTGCGTTACTTTTTTTTTAGCGCGATTGTGCTAATTGGGATTATTTGGAAGATTTTATCTGAAAATGTGAGAAAGACTTTCGGAGACTTGAATGTAATTTTCTGAAATTCCCACTAATTATTTTACGTTTATTATCTTTATAAAAATTATTTGAATTTCAAAAATAACTTTTGACAGCTATAGTCTTCTAAAAAATTTGCCACTTTAAAAACAAAGTACATATAAAGTAACTGAAAAATAATTTGATTGACAAAGTTTTTACTGGATTAATTTAAAACAATATCCAACAAGATTTCAACTGCTGTATATTTAATGCCCATAAATTTTAATCTATTTTCGTGAAGGTAGTAAAATACTAATAGATTCTTGTCGCAAGTAGACTTAATTTGGCTTATCTTGCAGTAACTCTTCGCTTTAATTACGCGGAATCTGTTTGGCGCACATAAAGTCGTTCGGATTTGCATTCGATTCAAACACGAGTTTTCATCAACGGGTATAAAATTAAACCTACCCTGTCTTCAGTTACTAAAAAAAAATTCCTTTTAAATAAATTTCCATCCACGCCCGGCTCTCGCAACGCACTTGAACTTATATATACGCAGGGATTTCTCGTTACTGCCTTCGCCGAAAAACCGCTTCCCCGGCCGATCCCCCCCCGAAAATATTCCGACATTGCAAACTTTCTCCCCTGAAAAAGTTAGCCGCGGCGTCTCTGAGATTTCAGGAAGATTGAAGAGAGCCGGGCCGCGTGCCGTTAATCAGCGGCAGTGCAGCAGCGTCTGAAAGAGCACCATCAGTGGAGGGGGAGGGGAGTAAAAATGGAACAATCGATGCGGCGATGCTCCGCGGAGATACCTCTCGCTCGATCCTTTGGCGACGAATCGATCGCGTGCAGCAGCGCGCGGATCGCGCGGCTCCGACGACGGGGAACCGCGGTAGCAACGCGCGGCGGAGAGCGTGCACACACGGTGCTGCGCGCGCGCGATGCGAAAGTATGCGCTGCTGGTGGCGGCGGTGGCGGGGAGTGGGGGGGGAGGAGGCGGCAAGGTTGAGGCCCCGCGGGCCCCGCACGCGCGTACCCCTGGTGGGGGCTGATGCTGCGCGGAAAGGGACGCGCGGAAAGGGCAGCCTCCGCTCCGGCCGGCGACTCTCCAACCTCCTGACAGTTTCATTCTATCTTTCGGGCCCGGCGCCGCTTCTCCGCCGTCAGGCCCCCGCCGCCGCCGCAGAGAGCTTTTTTCGCGAGGATTCGTGTGCTCGCGAGTCAAGTGTGCGCTTAACACGACCGACCGCCGCGGACGGGCAGCATGTGATCCCGGGGGTGATTATCGCGTTACAGTGACATCGTGGTGAAGTGCGCCGAGAGAGGCTGGAGGGAGAACGGCAGTGTGCGTTTTTTTTTAGCTAATTGGTGATTATAGGTGGTGAGAGAGGGGCCGTGTGGTTTGGGTGTGTGATTAGGTGCTGCTTTCATGCGACGGACTCATTATTGCAGTGAGAAGGTAAATTTATTGGTTGGGTATCGGATGAAGCGGCTTCCGAAGTCGTTTTTAATTGGGATTTCGGAATTTTGAGATTCTTTATTTTGCCGAAAATTCGTGCAGTTAATTGAAAGGATCGAAGCCGATGAGTACAAGAACCGAAATTTTAGGTGTTGCAACGGTATACTGATTCGAGAGGCACGATAAAGTTAAGAGTGGAATTTACCAGAGTTTTTTAATCTTGAATTCGGTATTAAGTTTTAAGTGGAGATTTTACGGTATTCATTTGAAAATTTGAGGATAAATTTTGTGTCTATTCGCAGAAGTGTTGAAAACGCAAATTTAGAATAATTTAATGACTAGTTCGCAAGGCAGATTTCTCGCTTGATTTTATAAAAAAAATTTACCGCTTGTTTATGAAACACCAATGATAATTGATCGATCTTCAATTTTCTGCTTATAAACGATATAATATTAGTTTCGGGTGCCAATCGAACGAGAGAAGCAAAACGTTTTTACAGACAATTTTTATGACACAACTATTTGAAAGCGTTTGTTCCTTTTGGTTTCCCGAAGGTTGATTCGATGATATGAAAGATAAAGCACTCACATTTAATTAGCGGAGAAATCCGGGCTCAAACGTATGTTAATTTTTCTGAACGTCAATTCCAAATCAAGAGTGGACCACTAGAAATTAACATACAAGCTTGTCTCCGGCCGCCGCGGGCTTGAAAAGAATTTTTCAGGTAAACCGATGGTAAATGCCTGATAGGAACTATTGATTGGCAACTGACATTCTCATTTTTTTGCGTCGATTTCGCAAGCGAACGGTATCCAAGAGAATGCCTGCCGACATGAATATTTAATTAAAATTTTTCGTTGTCGTTAAAAGAGCGATTACATTTGGAGCTGAAGCTCTTTGAAATATATTGGGTAATAAAACAAAGCGAGAGTTCGCGTTCTCGCGAATCATCGCGGTGACTCTCGGAATTGGAATACTCAAACACTTGTTACTATTGATGTTGGCAGGCGTAATATAGTGAAGTAGTATCGTGATAACGAGCTTAAATTTAATTGCACTAAAGTATTGCGATCGGTATTCGTGTTTTAAAATAATTGAAAACTTTGTGCATTGGATCGTCGAAAAGCTTGAAAATTAAATCGTCCCCGCGTACAGTAAGCGCGAAAAGCGCCAATCCGCAGTCGGCCGCCGACGTCTGAAATCAGGATTTTCCCTTCGATCATCCGGCGGGAGGCCGCAAAAAGCGCGGCCCTAAAAACCGCAGTCGGCCGGCGCATAAAGTGTCGTTAAACGGGCAAAACCGCAGAGAGCGGCGCGCAGCCGTCGCCGGGCGGCAAAAACGGGAGTCCGAGCTTCGTCTTCGGGTTCGGCCGTGGCTCCCTTTTTATGTGCCTCTCTCCCTCGGCGGCGGCGGCGGCCGCGTTCCTCGCGTCTCTCCTTGCGCAGCGAGAGGAGAGAATGTGTTACGATAAGTGACGAGCGGCGGCGGCGGCGGAGGAGAGGAGAGGAGGCTCAGGTGGCGCAGGTGCACCCCGCGCCGAGAGTCCTGCTGCTCTCCATCGACTTTGATACCCGCTGGAATTCTATTCTTTCTCGAGATTGCTCGGGGGGGGGGAGGAATTTATTCCGCAGCTATGCTCTGCGGAGAGGGAATTTCGATTATTCGAGAGAGGGCTCTTCTTTTTGATCGAGCTTCTTGTTTGCTCTCGACTGATGGGATCATTCGGTTAGATTCTTTTTGGGGGGATTAGAAAATGATCGCGCGGGAGAGCTCGTTGGGCGAAGTGCTTTTTGAGAGCGACGCGAGGAGCTTCTTGAAATTTTCTTCGCGTGGGATATAATGATAACTTTTTTGGGGAGATTACGGAAATAAAGTAGATTTTAATATTAATGAAAGTTTATTAGTCGACAAGACTTTCGCTCGATTTTGTATTATTATTCACACGAAAAACAGCATTCTCGATATTAGAATTAATTCGTATTTAGAATTAATATGCACTAATTCAGGGAAAACAGTTTACATTACAATGTTTAATAATTTATAAAAACTGAAAAAGTCCAGTAAACCAGTGTCAAAATCGTCAATAAACTCGAGACAAAAGCACTGACCTCCGAGCGGCTTATCCGGCGATATAAACCAATGCGGCATATCGAACGCCGCGCGCGCCGGTCGTTTCTCGGCTCGCGCGCCAAAAAATGGCGAACGCAGCGTTCGAGACGTCCGAATGAATAATCGGTCGGCTTACAAAGAGAGTCGAAGGGAAGCGTACTCTTCTCGATTTCAAGCCGATTCCCAGCGGCTTTTTATCCCGTTGGCTCATCTCCTTGGCTGCCGCCGCCGCTGCTCTCTCTCTCTCTCTCTCTCCTCCCGCTCGCCCCTAATCGATTTCAGCGATCTCCCCGGCTAAGTTGCCACTTCCGGCCGCGAGTGATAATACGCCGCCTCGGCGATGTTTCCGATGCGATTCCGCCGCCCCGGCTGACAGGCGCAGGAGCCGGGGGCCGACGACACGCCGATGAGAATATTATGCGCGCGGGCTTAGGTGTGAAATTTCAGCTTCCGTCCTGTCGCCCGAGACGCGCTGGTCTTTACGGGACGGGGTAATTGAGCGGTTGCCTCATTTGGGATTTGACGATGGCCGGCGATTTCGATTGATGCTTCCGAGGTAGGACGAGGGCGCGGTCGGCTTTCACGGTTATTTCCGACGATCGAAGACGCGACGGTCTGCCTGGTTATTAGAAGGGGAGATTTATTCATTTTCCTTCCGCATGATATGCCTCGCGTACACCTAATGCTAATACGTTACAAAGTGCAGGGAACTTATGCGGGTTCATTTTGATAAAATGCTGGTTACTCATATTTTACGATTTTGGTTAAAATTAAAATCGCATTTGACGAAAGGTCAGACTACCTCGATCGGAAAACGCTTAATTTTTCATTACAAAACTAATAAGCCGCAAGTACAGTAATTTCCCGGTACAGCAAGTCGCGGGATCGACCGATAAAGCTCGGAATTTCCTTATTAAACTCAAGAACCGTATTATCCCCGCAGACTATAGAAACCCGACGATTCCGCGAAACTCCTCGATCGGGGCTCTTTATATACCCCCCAAGGCAGAGCAGCAGTCCATTGATCCTCGCCCGGACAGAATCCAGCCGCGGCTATCTGATAATTAGCAGGGCGAAAAGAAAGCTGCCGCGTCAGTCGAAGGCGTATACACACCTCGAGAGCCTCCGTATATATCTCTCGCCCAATCCCTCTCGGCTCTCGCCGATCTCTCGGTGCCTCTTTTTAACGAATAGCCGCGCGTTTTCGCGAGTTGCTCTCGATTTCTCGGATTTTTCGATCGATCGCACACACCAACACACAGGCACACACACAGCCCGTGGCTTTGTTCGTTTTTCGGATCAACCGGTCCTCCTCCGTCTCGCTCGCGCCGCCGCCGCCGCCGTCGCTGCGTGCGGTGAAAGTACGGTGTGTGCCGCGCAGCGTCGCTGCATCGAGGAGAGCCGAGTCCGAGTCTCTCGGGGAGTCGACTGCACAAAGGATATAGAGGCAACAGGTACGGGAGAGAGAGAGAGAGAGAGCCTCGATGCGCGCGTATATACGGACGCTTTTCGCGAGAGAGAGAGAGAGGGACGCTGTCCTGCTCTCTTTGCGAGGTACGGCTTTGTGCTCTTCATTTATCTCCCCGACGTCCCTATCGCGCGAGAGCTTCATTTTCTTCCGTTTCGTTTTTACGGCGGGCCGCTGCTGCTGCGGCTGATTTCGTTTTTACTCCGCGCGCTCGGTGCAGCGCTTTTCCGGAAATCTGCAATTTATTCGGAATCGCGTCGACGGCGCTTTTTTAATTGAGACGGAGAAATTTGCGCGAGGGTAGTAATTAGGCTCGACTGCGGAGTGCGAGGTGGGTTTCGTCCCGTATATATACAGTGCTTGTTAATTATTCACGGTTTGAAGATCAAAATCTGGATTTTATTGGGAGGGTAATGAAGATATTCTGCGTTTATTTTTCAAGCTTCGATAAATTATGTATATGCTGTAATAATTAATAGAATCAATTTCGCTAATCAAACTTGATTTATATACGATTTTTTATAGATTCAAAGTTTTGGTGGAAATTCAATTATTTTGAAAGTATGTTTTGCACTCGGTGTACGAGGATCAACATCTTTCAAAATTCTAATCCGAACTTATTTTTAGACACCTGCATTTAGCGCAAAACTGATCGATCGGTGGTGCATTGATATTCAGAAAAATTGAAAAATTAATGCTAATTTTATGCAGCGAATGAAAATCTTGACACCTTAAACAAATAAAAAAAAAGACAAAAATCAGGAATTAGCGGGAGACTTTGTTTCTCATTAATTCCTGGCGTTTCCGTTTTTCTCGGTCGGTTGGTTTAATCCTGTTTGCTTTATATCTCCTACTAGTTCACATATACAGAAGTAAGCCGCCTCTTGTACGGTAGCGACTCGTTCTCATTTATTTGTAAAGTTCACCCGTCTACGTGTGGAAAACGTAATCGGTTACGGTGTGAGGTCGCCACTTCTTTTTCTTCGAAACCTTGTGAGCTGAATAAAGGATGTCGTCGATTTTCGCGGTAACTAAGGCGCATTTGTTATACTTTTTCTAATTAAAACTGTCACTGCACCCGAGTAACTTATTACTCCAGGCCTACGTACGTGCTTACCTACTTGATTAATCGAATTCCATAATTTATTTTATTATTAATGGATAAAACACATTTTTCAGGATTTAGTAGTTTGCGTTTCTTCTGTACTAACAAATAATCTTGTTTGTTTAAGTTTTTAAAAAAGGAATTGTCGATCGAAAGCCGCGTAGTGATGAGTGCACTTGCCAGTGACCTTGAACTCGACCTCAAGTGTTACGTTCAAGGGTCATTTGAAGGTCAGCTTGAAAATTTAAACCAAAAATTTTGCTTTTGGATGTGCATTCTTTGCAGGTTACGTAGTTTAAATAAATGGAAAAAGATAATTTGTGTACAATTTAGGTTCTTGAAGAAATCAGCGAAAAAAATACAATGTGAATGTTTAAAAATATTTAACGTAAATCTATTCATTTACTAAAACAATCTTTTAATAATGAATAAAAAAAATCTTTCAAATGCAATGTCAAATCTGCATCCGAAGTACGAGACTTTCCGCATTTGCATACTCAAGTCGTTCTCCTCGAAACTGTATCGAACGAAATTCAATAACCCATCAAAGCCAACAACGTACTGAATTTATTATGACTTCGGAAAAGGGCGAGCCGCCTTACTAACGAATCGCACAACAGATAATGACCTTCCTCAAGTACTGTTCCGCTCCTCGTGCACACATAATAAACCCGCCAATAAAAATCGAATGACAAGGAGCAGCTCCGGAGAACTCCGGAGAGAGAGAGAGAAAGAGAGCCGCGCGCGCCACCGCGGCGAAGGTGAGAAAGTCCGAATAACCCCGAGTCATTGAAAATAATGCCACTCACCCGCCGCGACTCTCGGACGACTGCAGTAGCAGTGTAACCATCACAATTACAGCGTAATGAGTCCTCGCTCGGACGAGCCGTTAATGCGCGAATTACGGCGGCTTCGCGCGCAAATTCCACTCGATCGAACGCTCTCGGACTATACGGGGTATTCGACCTGCCGAAGTCATTACTTTTAATTATGCGCGCACAATGCCGACCGTCCCGCGTTTTTTTTCACCGCGTCGTCGATTCGTTGCGTAATTGCGGAGGGCCGATAAATCGGCGATTTTTTTTTTTTTTTTTTCGACGACACTTTTTACCCCGATCAAAATTATTATCCCCTTTTTACAGTCCGCCGGTTCGTAACAAGCCGAGGAGCAATTTCGAGGCCCGAGGAATACAGTCTCTCGCGGCTTTATGGATGAATAAAGTACCGAGTTGGCACAGGCTATAAAAGCCAATAGTTTTACGAGTAAATGTTAGTAACTACGCTGGAATTAAATACTTGTAAAACATTTATACTTAGTTTCAGGAGGCTTAAAATTTAAGGAAAAACGCCTCGCGAACCTTTTCAAAGGCCTCAACAAAAAACTTAATTAATTGTCCGTCGTTTATCGCAAAATTGAATTAACTCCGATAGTTTCAGTCTTTAAAGTAAAATAATAATTTAATTATAAAAACGAGGAATAAAATCCTTTACAGTCCGACTAAACCGGCTGCGCGAGGAAGCTCGAACGACGCTTTTCCAGGCCGTGAATAATCCCATTTTCACAGAGCGTTTCCGTCTGCAGGCAGATTAAATCGTCAGGTGTATCGTCCGGCGCCGCTCCACAATGATTCAAAATGGAGGGGTTCGAAAAATATCTTCCTCAAACCGCGACGTTATCCGCTCGATCGGCGCCGATAAATCAGCCGACTACCGAATTATCGTCAGGCGTCATCTTATAACGCGTACAAATGTTCATAAATGGCTCTAGATTTGTAAACTTTCTCCTCGCGGCTTGTAAAGCGCGCGTATCGCTGATAAATTTCCAAGTCCGTTGCCCTTAAAAAGGAGCGGATGCTTTGTGCATTTGGAAAACCGGTTTATAATATCGTATATACGCCGAGAGCCGCGTATGACTTGCCTTTTGTTGGATTATTTTTTCACAGAGGTCTCTGTTAGATAAGCGATGTCCATTCATGCTTTACGGTTTTATTAGCAATATTTGGACAGCTCGGGCGATTTTTTGCTTCGTAATTTTTTAATAGGTGATGAGGTCATTTTTTGTTTTCTCGGGATAATATACCAGTAGTTATGGTTAATTATGATCACTTTAGCTAGGTTTTATAATTATCGGTAAAATGAAAAAACAATTATTTCTAATTTCACAGGCAAGGAAATATCTACTTTGACAAATAATTGATTTTAGAATAACTTTAAAACCAATAAACTCTAAGGGTTATTATAAAGTGAAAATAACAAAATATACTTTTAATAACTCTAATTGCAATATAACTTTAATTTAATTTAGAATAACTCTAAGGGTTATTATAAAGTGAAAGTAACAAAACGAAGAGCAAAATGCGGCAAGAGACTCAGCAGGAGACGAAAAGCCCTTTTCCAGCGAGCATCAGAATCTCGCTGCCCGCGCAATCGCGTTCTCGATTACGCGATATTCAAGCTCTCGGCGCGCACAAGAGCCCGCGCGACGTCTCTGTTGCAGGAGCGCGGAATCCGTCGCCGATATACGTGACTCCGATGCGTGGAGAGTAACGAGTCGTATCGCGAGCTTCCTATCTCTCACGTTCCGCGCGCCGCGCGGCTAAAAGTCGGCGGCCCCCCGAAGCGGGGAGCAAAAAATTCAGTTCCCCATCGGATCGTCGCTCCGCGAAAAGTCCAGGAGCAGCTCCTCGGCGGTTGTTGCGAAAGGCAGGCTCGCTCGAATTCTCGGCGCGCTCGTCGTCGACGTTGTTTTTTTTCTAATCGCGAAAAATGGCCTCTCGGACGTGGGGCGAGGCATTTTTCGGATGGCCGCTGCGGGATCGGAGGCTGGGCTTGGAAATTTTTTCGTATTTTTATATTAATTGTAATGTTTGTTCGATTTAGAATTGTATTCTATGTGGTCGAAAGTCCCAATTATTAAAAAAAAAATATGAATTCATACTTACAGATATATTCATATAACGAGTCTTAATAACTACAAAGTTTCATCAAAGATTTCGAGCCTGGCACAATTTCCCAAATAACAATTTTCAACCCCAAAGATCAGTTAGCAAACCGAGCCCGCCTCCCGGCAAATCGACAGCGAATCTCCGCTGCGGCTTATCAAACTTTTCGAGGCTCTCCCCGTCAGCCCTCCTTCCGCTTCCAAGAAGCTCCCCGCTCGCGCGCGAGGGGTCGATATGGATTGGCTTTTTGCTCGCCGGCAAAACTAGTCGGCGCGCGTATATCCATACGCTCTCGGACTCGAAGCGGGGAAGGAGGCAGCTGGTATTCCTTTCCGGGAATGTTAATCGGCCCGTTTCGCGAATTACCGGCGGCTATGAGAGGCGCTCTCTCTCTCTCCCTCTCGCTCGCTCGCTTCTTCTTCTGCGTATCTCGGCCATTAGACTGCGCACGGAGGCGCGTGTGGGAAAGAGAGGCCCGAGCGCGAGCGCGCGCCCGAGTGTATAAGGCCCAGATCCCTTTGTGATCCGAGGCTACTCAAGGCCCCGGCCTTATCTCCCGGAGCTTATATGTTTAATCTACTTTTAATGCAAGCTGCAGAGAGAGAGCCTTTATTGGGCCCGAACCTTTTCTCTTTTCTTTTCTTTAATTAAACTTGATTTTTACAGTTTTTGGATAACTCGCAGAAACCCGTCGATTTTACGGTCGGGCTTTTGCCTTTGCGGGATCGGCGTTTCGGACGTATTTTACGAACGAATACGGGCTTATCAAGGTTAAAGTAATTAGCGCGATAGCGCTAATTAAAGATAGATTGGACGCGTACGCTCGTATTATAAATAAGGAATTGTTTTTCATTTGTTTTGAAAGTAATTGGAAAGTTTGCCCGCGTGCAGTATCCCGACTAAAGAGACACTTATTCGCGTCAATTTTTTATTTTTAATTTAGAAAATTTTCTGATAGACATCGTCCTTTGAATAAATTAATTTGCTTTAGATTATGAAATAGGAAATTCAGTTTCAGTGTACTCCCTGGTTTAGAATTTAAATCATGAAATTATTCGTTTATGCACTTGTTATTCATATGCATAGGGGAATCTAATCTCGGTCTTCGTAAGGAAATATCACTTTCATTTTTACTTCAGAGACTAGATCACGTCAGATTTATGTAAATATCATTGTGGTGATTGTATTTACGTTGAACATATTGTATCGAAAATATAACCAATTTACCTCCGATTCAGTATCAATACTTGAAAAGGTCTCTCTTGAAAGGTCTGCGGAAAATAACTCTAATTCAAAAGAGCTTCCCAGCTGGAACCGGTAAGTAAATAATTTAGACCCTCCCGCGTAACAAAGCAGCGCTCCCCCGTTAATCCTAACGAGAGCGACCGGAGGAGGCTCGAAAGGCAGCGGCAAAAAAGACGAGAACAGATGAGTCTTATAACTAAGCTCGCCGCCGCGGCGGATGATGATTTCGCCGGTTCTTTTTGCCGGCTGCTCTCGCGCGCGCAACAAATACAACGGCCCGAAAGCGAGAGTGCAAGAAAGACTCGTTTGAAGAACGACTGGAAGGGAGAGAGAGAGAGAGAGAGAGCGTCGCGTTTTCGCCTGGACAGTCCCCTCGGGCGCATTAAGCCGGCGACAAAAAGCCCCGCGCTAATGGCACCTCGAGAATTTGTAACGATCGTAGACGAGGCGCTACTTACTCCCAGCCGAAAGCCTTCTCTCTCCTCCCCCCGCCGGTGCTTACCGATTTCGCGCGCCGCGACATTTGTCATTCGGAAAAATTAAAAACTCGTTACGGAGGTTAATCGGGCCGCGGGAGTTTTCCTGTAGCCTTCGAATTGACCGAGGAGGAAAAAGCGGGCGCAGAAGCGGGTCAGCGGCGATCGGACGGAGGGAATTAGAGGCTGTTTGGCGGTCGGGGCTGCGGACATTCTTTTTAAGTGGTTACGGATGGGTGGAGTAAGACGGTCGTTAGCGATTTTTCTGCCTTTTTGCCGCCTTTCATCGAGCGCAATTTATTTCGTTCCGCAGGATGTCTGAGATTCTTTTCGGGAAATTTCCTGCGATTTTGTCAAGTAAGTTTGCTCGAGCGGTTGCAGGTGAAAATGGCGATGCATCAAGTTTTTTTTTAGAAGAAACTTTTAAGCGCAGTTAAATGGAATACTGTACTTTTTAGTTTCAATTGGAACCCTGATGATAAAAATTGTTGAAAGCTCTAAATGACTTTTTATTCGAAACATTTAGCCACAAACCGGTTTTTAAATCTTAGCATTCAAAGAAAACTCTATATCCGTGATTGAATTACTAAATAGTACTCTTTTCTTTCGAAGCGTCTTATTATCTTTAGCTCCCCTTGCAAGCACCGACTCCTTAATTGGAAATCCTGGGCGCAAAAGTGCATCGTCCGCCGCGATTTTTCGAACCCCGACTCGCAGCCCTGAATATTCAATAACCCATATCGTTCTCGAAGCGATCCCGCACTAACCGAAGCATCGCCGCGCGATATCGCCGTGCATCAGAGTCAATCTGACGTTTCCGCGAATCAAGCCGAGATCCTCCTCCTCGTCGCGAGTTTGAAAAGCCAGAGGCTATATCGAAAGCCGCGGCTATAAATCAGAGCACGTCCTCGCGGTCGCCTCCTCTCTCGCGCTCATTAACGGAAAATCGGGAAAAATCGCCGCGCTAGAATTCGCATTCCCTCGGCGCGCGAAAGCTTTTTGCGAAGGAGACATCGAGGACTGACGCGGGAGAGGAAGCTGCTGCCGCCGCGAATTTAGCGCGAGATTACTCGCGACTTAGTTTGCGTACACGATCCGATGCCTGAGTGCGTTTCTTGCGGGCGATCTTGTTGCTCGAGTCGACTCTCTGGCTGCGGATGTGTTTTCTTCATTTTAGCCGCTCTAATAAGCACTGACGTCAGTGCGTGGCGATCAATTTATCTCGCATATAGTAAGGGTGATTACGACGCCGGGGGGGAGGGGGGGAGGCTTTTTCCGAGGCTGAAGGACGACTTTGTGTCAACTCTCGACGACTCTATCATTTTTGCCGGAAGGATGAGCCCCGAGCGCGTTTTTGCGCTCTTCTTTCGGGGAGCTGGGAGCTGGCCGCGCTCCGTAATATTATGTAAATCGATTGTTCTGTTACATAACTTTTGATTAAAAAACTTTGCTCGGATGCAACGTCAGTGGTATACTATCACTTTTGATGTTTTTGAAGGGTCATTTTTTGAATTAGCTGGGAACATGACGTATTTAATTCAGTAGAAATAAGAAAATGAGATAATTAGTTGCATTAATTAAAAACCAGTTTTTAAAGCGACGTTCCGTTATGATGTATTTCCTTTTTAGATTTTCCGATACGAACTACTTAGGAATAGCAACGCAATTTCCGTTTACACATTTACATTTATATAATAAATAAAAATTGAAAATAAAAATGTTTCAATGATTTCAATGTCAAACAATTCATAAAGCAAATCTTGGCATCTGTTCTATATTGGCCAATCAAAATCAATAATTATACTTTATAATCAAAATCTTTATTCATTGTAAAGTGTAGGCATTTTATGGTGGGAGAGTTGGAGGAAGCACTTGGGGACTGGGGAGAGTTTTAATATCTTACAACTACCCAGGTAAATTATTAGTCCAATCGGCGAAGCGCCAAAACAAAACATTTTGGAAAATCAAACATATATGTATGAAATTTTCTTTAAATATATTTCTCCATGGCCTGTTAGATAAACTAATATACAAATAAAACAAAAAGAATAACCTTAGGCTACCTGAAAATGTTTCTATTCGGGAGAGTCCTTCTGGTTAAAGATCCGACACTCTACCAACTGAGCCATCGCCGCTCACGTCTTTTAATGTATTCTGTAATTTTTTCAATCAAAATCAATTCTTTGTATAGCTACGGCAGCTGTGGTAGCTCATCACTTTTTTTAAAAAGGGGTAATAAATGTTTAAAAACATAATAAAGCTTTTAAAATAAATTTTCATTTATTTGATTATTTTAAAAAAGAACTAATAGATTTAGTTACTAAAATAAATTGTAGGTCACAAATTATTCATACTATTACAGATTTATTCACGAATCAGGGAAAAGACAGCATTGATCAAAATGGAAAAGTAATTATACTGTAGATAAATAGATATGGGTAAAGAGTATGCATAAAACTTCATTACTCCTGCGGGTAAGTGAATCAAGTTTTTGAAAACTCGTAACCTCAGAATTTTCTTTAAAAAAGGAAGTCTTATAAACAGTATCAATCAATTTTTAATAAAAAGTGGAATGAACTGAAATTAATTTTGTAGAACTCGTATGATTTCCCATTTAATATGTTTAGTAAAATTGTTTTCGGTTCAAAATGTACATCTGACAACTTTAGCGCTCTTTACATTATATTTTATACTATTCACCACTAATATTATTTCTGCATATTTATTTATCTTTTGAATCTTTTAAATAAACATTAGGTTAAAAGCGTGAAAAACTGCCAGTCATTTAGTCAACTATTATATTTGAACAGCATTTAACTGCTGCACGAATCGTTTCGCGTGATCTATACTGGCACCCGCATTTCATCCAAAATTATCAAATAACATTAAAATCATAAAATCAAATTTATTCCCAAATTCAAATGCTTTATAATTATTGAACATTTTGCTACGCAAAACATGATAAAATCGCGTTTCAATAAAACTTCCGTAAAAGATATATGCGAAACATTTTTAATTTCGCCAGCCATCTTAATTTAAATTCAGCGCAAGACAGTCCGTACTGCCGATCAATTTCCCTTCCATCACGTAATCCCTCAATTAATATATTCAATTAACTCTTAATAAACGAGCCTCCCTCCCCCAGCAGCTGCAGCCCCTCGATTACCATCCCGGCGAAGAAAACAAAATTCCACCGTCCCCTCCCCCCCCTCTCCCCTATTAATAAAAAGCGTCAAAATCAACACTCGCGCTCGGAAATAAATCCGGCAGCGCGGTGCTCGTTACAAAGCGTTCCCTCGCGCGTGTGGCGCGCCTTAATATAAATCCGCGCGCGTCTAATAGCCGCGGCGCTGATCGATTCGCGCATTTTTCAACGGCTTAACGAGCGCGGCGAGAGTCTTTTTTTTTCCCCTCTCCCTGCACGCGCGATCGCGGAAAGCGCGCGGCACAAAAGCTCTCTCGCGTCGAGGAGAGCGGCACATAAATTTCGAGCCGCGCCGAGGCAAAAATCGGAGCCTAATGGCCTCCGGCAGGCCGGCGCCCTTTCAGGTTTCAGGAAAGGGGCCTGGGGAAAGTGTGGGGAAGACGGCAGAGGTGCGCGAGAAACATCCGATGGCTTTTATAAAGGACTTGTCGATTCAAAGGCTTAATTAGCTGCGAATTGAGGGATAGCAGCTGGTGGATTATTTTTTTTCCATATGTTTAACGAGGATCGAGGAAGCACGTTGAAATTTGATTATTAAGGCTTTTGTTCGTTCGACTATTGTAGTACAATCAAACGAGTATTCGGCGAGTGAGAAAAAAGTTACTGCACCTTTGAAAGTGTCTTTTACAAGAATTTACTTTTGAGAATGCAGATGTTTTACTCTCTTGGACCGTGGATCTTGCATTCTAAGAAGAACGATTGAGGTATGGACCCACCAGACGGTTCGAGGAAAGGGAACTGCGTGGCGCAAAAAATAAGTGACATTTACGTGAAGCCTTTTCAATAAAGAAGATTACTTACACGTCTGCGCGAGAACTAGCAAGATTTATAACGGATTTTTTTACTCTATTATATTATTTACTTGGAAAACAGTTTTTGATTAATTTTGATATTGAAACAGCTGTTAAATGTGCAGAAATTAGCTTAGGCGAGAGAGAAATATTTTACATTTCGCAGAGTTGAACTGCACAGACGAATAAAGCGCATCCACATTTTACGTACGATGTAATTACAAAGTTTATGATTCACGCAATCTTGGCTGGTTAAACACTACCTGTTCCTCTAGGTATGACTTATTAGTACCTACATTGGTAGTAAAAACAATTTGATCGATGCCTTCGGATAATTTAATAAATTGCGGTGCTAATTAAGAAAGATCATACTTCGCATAAATGATTTATCTTCGTTTGAATGTGTGCGGTGTATTTTTTTAAAATATACGCTGGTAGAATTTCCAGCATTGAAAATGGTCAGGAAAATAGTTAATAGATAAGGCCCGTGGCTATTTAATAGGTCGCGATGAAACGCTTTTTTTCACATCATTTCTCTATTAAATGGGCTGATAATTTTCTTTCTAAATTGACATGACTAGTAAATAGCTAAGAAAGTTACTGCTGTAATATGAAATATATTCTAACATAGCACGATAAGTTTTACCTTGTAAATACATGAGAAAAAATTCCCAATTTTAAAATGCCAAAAAATTTGATTTTAATAACTAAGAATAGAATTGTCAGCTTTCAAAACTTTAATTATAAATCTTTCTTTATGTTTCAGTATACATCATTAAACGTAAATAAACTAGTATAAAACTAAAATAAATATAGATATAATATATAAGTTGTTTTTCTTATGTAGACGGACAATCGGTAAAATTCTCTTCTAGTGTGACATTAAGTATGACGAGGTTACATAGCCTTACTTTTTTTAGAACATATAGAATAACTACTTAATACCATAAAAATGGGTTAAAGACTTTATTCTATTAAATGCTTAATTCATGTAAAAAAAAAACGTTTCATGCTAGGAAATTATATTCTAAAAAGGTTAGCTCGTTGCTACCTAATTTTATTTTCTGCTACCTATTTCCTAGGTAAGAAATGTTTTCCATTTCTACCAGGAATGGGCCTAAATTGGAAAATTTTATTTATCTAATAATGTCGTGTTCTTATATTTTAAAAGTCAAACTTAGTTGATGTTTTAGCATCACGCGTTTTAACATAAAAGTGTAACAGAACAATGTAATTTTCACGAATAAATTCGCTTTTTCAAATTATTTTTTATTTGATATTTTCCTGCTTGCACCTCGTTTTGTAAAATAAATTTTAAATAAATGTCCAAATCAAATATTTAAAAGCGCTTTTGTTGACGTGTTTAGCTACTTAAAAAATGCTTAAAAGAACTATCAGAAATTAATTTATGAGAGTGAAGTGGTGTACGTAATGTAAAAAAAATTTTTAAGCATTTTTATACAAGAGATTTCTCTTAAGACTTAAATAAGACATTTAATTTCGCATAAATACAATTAAAATGCAGAACTCAAGTATTGTGTAAAAAAGGTTCGTCTTTAAATTAAACATTGTTTTCTTTTATTATGATTATGTTTTGCCTTTTTAATGTAATAAATAAGAAAAAATATCGCTGCGAGTCAGCATAAAAGAGGAATTGCGATTT
>UCOL01000539.1:0-60992 GCA_900474335.1 Ormyrus nitidulus
CGCCGCGCGCACTTCGCTTTCGATTTTCGCCTCGTGTGCCACCGCGATCCGCTCTACACCTCTCGATTCGATTTTCGTCAAGGAGCCCGGGATTCTACTCGCGCACCAGAAGGCCCTCACCTATTTCCGAATGTGCAGCCTGCGCATAATGAACGGCGAGCTTCTTCCCGATTATTCTTCGGATCGGGCCGACTCTGCAGCGCACCGTTCGCGATGCTCGCGATATCCGATCGGAGAGCGGAGCTAAGGCTTGAACTTGCGAGCTTGCCAATGAACGGCTTGATTAATGGCGCTTCGATTTCGTTAAATTTTCACTTCGTTAACCCGAGCTTTTATGTAATGAGACCTTTTAGGTAATTTAGATAGATCGAGCTACATTTTGTTCTCGTTGTTTTGCGCCGATTTCGAATTTAGTATGAAGATTTTTTATTTTTTTTTTTTATTTCGTTTAGTTAAAACGTAACCGTTTTCTCCAATTTTATTTAACTTTGTTGAAACGCGAAACAAACGGCCCGCTTTATTTTTGTGCAAAAAATCTTACACAAACCTGACAATTTCAAACTTACTCTGTAAAAATAAATAAGTGAAACCAACGTAGAATAAGTGTATATACGTCGCGACAATCGAAGCATCAACGCGGTTCGACCTCGGCTCCAGCGAAATTCGCCTCGGTCGAATCGCGGCGCGTATCCGCGCGGTTCGTCGGCTTTTCGTAAAGGTGATGTGAGGAACGATGACGGGCGCGTTCGCGAGAGAGCGCCGGCGTGTTCCTCTAAAAAAAGACGCGCAAACTCGCCGAGAAATTCCGCGAGATCCGCCGTGCCGCGGCTCGTCTCGTCACGGCAACTTTACATCCCTCGTAAACGACGTCTCTCTCTCTCGATTGACGGTGGCAGTGATTTATTGGGCAAGCGGATGGGAGTCCGGCCCACGTCTCAATCTTCATGGGAAGTAGTTTCGGGGAGAGCGATGACTTTGCTCAGGTATAATTGAATATTAAGTTTTACAAGCGTATTTATTGAATATTTGCTTGGTAAATAGTTTATTTTTAAATAATACAAACTCTTTTTGTTGCAAAAAAAAATGTAAAAACATCTGCAGTGATTCCTCGTTAAAAATAATGCATCAGTCCTATTTTACAGCATTTTTATGTACTTCTAAGAGTATATAAGAACTCCCCGTTAGAAATTTAAATTCAAAACAGAAAAAAAAGGCGAAACGACGAACTGCGGAAAAATGAATGTGGAAACGTTGAGTGTAATAAAGCGACGATGACAGCCGATGTGATGTAGTGCACACGTGAAAAGAACTCATTAAGTGACTGCGAAACGAGGAGAGTCGGCATAATACTAAGCTTCGGCAAAACCCTCTTCACTTTTTATAATCTTTTCAAACTTTTTCAAATTGCTTATACGCATTTTATTTGCATAATTTTAAAATCAAGGTTTTATTTTGGAATCTTTTTCTTTCCCGAGTCTGAAAATATTTTAGATTAACCAACTTTTTCCGAACTACATTTTTAAAATAAAAGCGTACGAATCTCGAAGAATCAGATTTTGCGTAAATGACGTACAATTTGACCGAGCTCTTCGCTGATTTCTACATAGTTCTCCTAGATGTACTAATGCGCTTTTTTTAGATTGCTCAATTTACGCGACTGATTTTATCTTGAGCGACTTGATTAATCGAACATTGTACCCGAAGAATTAGATCATTAGGTTCTCGTGCATTCATTGTAATCTGACTTGATTTCTTAAAATCTTATTATTCGCTAAATTGAAAATATGTAATTATTGAAAGGGCTTTGTGAAAATAAATGTTCTTAAAAGTTATTAAGTAATAAATTAGAATTTGACAAATATAGAACTTTTGGCACTCAAATATTTTACAGTACTTGTACAATTATTGAAATTCGCTTACTTAAAACAGGCCTTTCAAATTTCAAATTTCAAACGAAATAAAATAAAGTGTCGCATATTCGAACGATGAAATTTATTTGCGCGCATTTAAGTAAATAGCAACAAATTAATACTCCATATTCCTCCCCAAAATAAAACCTTTCAACGCCCAACACTAAAAAGCAATGGTCGAAGAAGACAATAAAAATTTGTAAATATAAAATCTCGTCGGCGTGCATCGAATTCCGTAAAGCCCGTTAAAAATAACAGCTATACGATTCGACCGCGGCGGCCCGCCGTCAATATCTCCTACGGAGACTCCCAAGCCCCGAATATCGAGGGGAAAAGCGACCAAAGGAACAGAAGTCAAGACGCCGAAGTCGAATCTTCCGTTCCTCCTGCGTACTCGCTCATTATGGCCCGTAAAAATAGAGCGCCGTTGTGTTTCGCCATCTCGTTTCCGTGCTTGGTTCAAAGCGCCCGCGGCTATTCTCGTCAAGCTCCCTCTCTCTCTCTCTCTCTCTCTCTCTCTCTCTCCCTCCGTCGTGCGTACGCGAGTTATGTAAAGCTCGTCGCGCGCGGCTTTTCACATTTCGGCGGTAGGCGTGAAACTGGCTCTTTCTCTCGCGGTGGCTGCCTTCGAAAGTGAATTATGATCGGTCATTATTCCCTTTCCGCGAGAGGCGCGCGAGCCACCTTTGATGCCCGACGGGGGTGGCGAACCGAGGAATACTGGGTCGCGCGCGGAGCAGCTCTTCCGCGAGATTTTCCTCCGCCGCTTGACTTTGGATTTCGCGGAGCTTTTTAAATAAATATCTCGCGCTCCGGGACCTCTTCTCGGAGGGATTGAACGTTCTGTTTTGCGACGCTATAGATTTTATCATTGCGGCGTTATTTTTCATCGGCCGACTCCGGGGTGCGCTCAAGTTTTTTTTCGAATTTTTCAAGTTCGGCCTCGGAAGATTCGCATCGTTATTATATGTTTTTGTTTTTTTGAAAGGTGGAAAGTATCCAGGCAAGTTGTGTTGCACCGACGTTTATTTCTGGGTAGTTTTTAAAATTGTACGAGGAAAAATGTATTTATCAAAAGCCTGCGCTTCTTTCGAAAACTTGCAAAATTTTCGGATCTATTTTCGCTTTCCTCAATCAGCCGCGGCGATCGAATAAAAATGGTTCGCCGCGTGTTTATGGCCTGCTTTAAAAGTGTCGAACAAGCTGCAGCCAGACAAGCTTGACAGCGCCGTGATAGCCCAAGTTGGCAAAACATGTCAGGCCGCGTCAACGCGGGTTGCGCCGCTGCAACGAGAACTGAACTTTCAGTGTCAACGAACAGAACGAGCTCTTGCGTCATTCGTATATTAGATCCGCGCACCAAGATGCGATTCGCATTTCCCCTCGTTCCACGATTATCCGGCGCCACCTCATGTCGCTAGAAAAATAGACCGAGTCGCAAGATCAAGGCTACGGTGAGAGAGAGGCTGCTTCGATTAAAATAGTCAGTTTTGATGGACCTTCGTCGCTCTGTTACGCGTCATTGTGTCGAAAAATCTTGGTCTTGCGATGGGGATGGAATGTATTAGGTCTCCTACAATGTTTTGACTGCTTGCTTTTAAGTAATTTCTGATGCTTGTAATTTGTAAAATACGTCTCACTAAAAAAATTTTACATTCTAAATAACGAGTATCGCCATTAATTAAACGTAAATTGAGAGTATATAATTTTAAAACAATATTTCCGTCGAACTCAAACTTGAATTAAATGAATAATGGGTTGCTCTTGTAATTTATCACTGCTCAATATTCTTCCAACTAGAAAGTGTTATGCTTGAACGACATGCAAGTTTGACGATATGCATGTGAACGCCCTTTCGAGTATAAAAATAGTTTCGTGTCTGGCGATTCTTCCTGTCAAATTTTCAATACAGAACGATTATTTTTTTAACCTACTGTACGCGAACACAGAAAGCTGTTACTTAGAAAATCGAGTTAAGGTGAAACTATATAATTACTAAAAATATACCGCAAGTTCAATTTTTACGATTTACCCAGATTTTCTCAACGAACGCTGTATTATATACTGAACCAATAATAATAGAACTAATTCAAGTATCACCACGGCGATTGCAGTGAATATTTATTTTTTAAATTCTTTATAAAATTTGTATTTTTTTAAAAAAAGTTTCACAACTTCAAGTTTTCGGCATTCCCCATTTTGTAAGAGGCGTTGCAGTTTTTTCAATTCGAAAATTCGTTCTATTTTTAAACAGATTTTGAAATATTTCTTAATTATTGCGTCACTTTTTGCGAACAATAATAGACGTGATCCGTTAGTACTATTTTCTTACTGTTAAGAAAACTTACTTGTTCAATGTCTGGCCAAGCATGCTTTTTTCTACTTAAACATTACTTGATGTATTTTTAGCTGACCATTTTGTGCACGTTTTGCCAGATCGCACAATGTAAGATTTGGCTTTCTTATTATTACTTTTCGTTCTGTTTAATTAAAATAAATAATTGAATTCAAAACAAGCTTTGGGCAAATTTGATAAATTATCCATTCTTTATAATACGTATAATATTCAACATTCTACTTTAATGTATATAATTTGTACACATTGTTCTCTTAAAATTTGAAATACTTAATTTTGTAGAAAAGCTTTCAATCGGATTCAATAAACTTTATAAGAATAAATGACCCCAAACGAAAATGAGGATTAGGATGCACTCGTTCCTCTGACCGGTAGGTGGCGATCAATGCAACTATCGCTCACGCGAAGAATATTCTATTTTAAAACTATAGACGGAAAATGAAAATTAGCGTGTCTCCTCCAGAAGTGTATCTAATTGTGACAGCAACCATAAATACCGCTAACCTGCCCTTAAACCCTCGTCCCCAAAATCAATCCGGAGCGCGCGCGCGAAAGCTCTCGGAAAGCAGCTCGCAAGCTCCGCAAGAAAAGTTGGAGCGGCGGCCCGGTGCACTGGCGGGTGGCCAGCCTAGATCGTCCAAGCCGGTTCTAGGCTCTCTTGGTTCGCCGTCCTCGCCGCCAGGGCTCGTCGCTTGCGCGCTACTTAAGCTCGGCCGAGGTGCCTCGCAACGCCCCGTTTATCGCCCAGACAGCCGGCGGACCGACAAAAACTCATCTCTCTCTCTCACTCGATCTACCTCCGAAGCCGATCATCGTCAGAGCCTCTCTCGAGCCGGTCGCGGTCCTGACTCCTGCCGTATATCGCGTGGCCCGCGCGGATATACGAGCGCGGACAGCAGCAACCCCGGGGATACATACACATCGGGGGCCGCCGCCTGCGTGCGCGGGTTGCGAACGCCTTCAGGGAGAGAGTCGCCCCATCCCAGACGCTCGCTCCTCTCCCTCGTCGACGAGGGGACAAGTGCAACGCCGAGATAGATAACTCAGTGCCGGAATTCGTATTGCCAAATCGGTAAGTCCATATTGATGATCGTCAGAGCGCGCGAGACGCCTTTCATGCTGTATGTTGAGAGAGTTAGTTTCGATATAGTGCGACGACACTTTTTGGCGGGCAGTGCGGGAAATTCGTCTGTATAGCGCAGTGCGTCTGACGAGGGCCAGTGCAGCTGTCGAGGGGATAATCTTGTGAAAGGTACGAAGTGATAACCGAAATTCGCGCCAGTGAGAGACCGTTGAGAGAGGCAGTCGGGAATTATGGACAAGTGTATATATACTGATCCTTGTGCGGCAGCTTGTGACATGTCGATTTCTAAAGCAAAGTGTGGTATACGAAGCAGTGGAACACAATTGTGGCTTTGAATTATTATTGTAGAAAGTACGATTATTTTTCTCATCCTTTATGCGGAATAGCCAGACCGCTAAAGGCTTGCAATTTAATTTAATGCTTAGGTAACATTCGATAGCTGGTTCTCTTTTCGAGCGAATTTATTACTTCCGAGTTTGAAGTAATATAATTTAAAAATAGAACATTTCACGAACGGAATATATGCCGAACTAATTTTGAAATCAATAGCTCCTTATCTATCGGGCTTCATTACTTTTCGTCTTACTTTCGATATCAATAAATCTTAATTTTAGATGGCAACCTGCTTATGTGACATGAATTATAATTTGTAAAGTATAACGTTTTAAATGTTCTGGTAAATTGTTTTGTTTAACTTGAATTCTCTATTTTTATTATAGAGTTATATTACATCGAAATTGTGATCCACTGTTTTTAATCCACGCTGTAGACTGTAAAACAATTTTATTATTAACTTTTTGAAAGGAGACGTTTTGAAATAGCACAAGACAAGTACAAATCAGTAACTACTGATACACGAAAATTCAGTTTAGTAATTTAGCATTTGAATATTCCTGACAGAGAGTCCTTGGTGTATGCGTAGGTAACTTATATACGAGAGAGTACAAGTTATTTTTGATTTTTCGAGCACCGCTAAAGCCACTTTTTCTCTGCGATTGACATTCTAATTTTGCTTCTCGGTTTATTTATTCTCCATTTCTTCTCTTCTTTCATCCTTTCTATCGTATTAAGAACTGTTAACGTTTCCAGCGGTTTTCTCTAATTTTTCACAAATTCGCTGGTCATTCTTTTCTATATAAAATAGCATTCAAGCGTGTATTTGTATAATCTTGCTGACGCTAAATAATCTTGATAAATAGTAGAAAAAAACTTTGTTTCAACATTATATATCAATTCTACACTGTTTTAGATTACTAAAAATAATTTTTTACGCAACTTGAACTTGCATCGATAAATACGTATTTTTCAGTAAGGCAGAATTTTGATAAAATTATTTATTTGAGTTTAATAAAATCTAATTAAAGCAATGTAAACAAGGTGAATTCTTGTTTATTTTTTAATTAATTATAAATAACGCGCAAAGATCCATCACCGTATATTTAACACGGATAAAACCAGACTTCCCGGTGAATAACTCGTCGTTTTCCGTGATGTTCAACTGTCAGTCATTTTAAAAATGCGACGAAGCTTTCGTTTATTTTTAGATCTAGCTTAGTAAAAGAAATTTTTTGTGCTTTCACACGTTACGGAAAATAATAAAAAAAAAGATTGTTATTTACTGTGTTAAGTACCGTCTTCGTAATGCGCAGCAAGATAATAATAAAAAATCAAATCCCCAAGTAAATAAGAAAATTATTTTCCACAAGTAAAAAAGAGCCAGGTGCCATCGATACCAATCACTCCTAAAAATCCTCGGCCAACCTCGCAAGAGTAAATTTCAATTCGATCGCGAGCCCCGTCATCTGGAACGAAACCAAAATCCAAAACGCGCAAAGCTCGCGCGGGCACATCGGCAGATCGGCGAGACGAAAAATAGAAGCTGCACGCGACGATCGGCTTATACCCTTTTCTTTTTTTTCTTTCCCGAGACGCATCGCCTCGCTCTCTGGGACGCGCGGAGCGAGCCGCGCGGACCTTGGTGCATTAAACTAGCTGACCTACAACACTAGAGCCAAGAATTCACTTTGAGCAATTTCGGTACGCCTCCGTGTTTCGGGCGCAAGAGACACACGACAACACCGTCGGGAGATTCTCGGCCCGAGAGTCTCGGCGAAGCTCCGGCGAGGATATCGGCTGGCGAGTCCTGCTTCCGCCTTCCTTTTCTTCGCGGGCGAGGTGTTAGAGTTTGGGAGGCTGCGAATAATTTTCGCGAGAATTCAAAAAATTCAATATCGGCTCTCGATGCGGTTAAAGGAAAACAAAAAATATTAATAGACGCGCGGAGTGTCTTTCGAACTAACGCAACGCTGAATTTCAAGGTCGGCATTATTTTCATTTTTTTATTAAAACAAGATAAAAGTTGTTTTAAAAATGTTTTTTTGAATTTTCCCAATTCTATTTTTCTTTTTTCTCTCGCGCGACAAAAAAGTTTTAGGCTACGGTGTATATATCTATTGTATTGATATATAACGCGCTCATGAAATTTATAAATATAATCTTCGAAAGAGAGAAGATTATAAATAAATGAATAAAAAAAGGTTCTTAAAGCATTGTCAAAGACAGATACGTTGTCGTAAAAAGTGTATATACACTTGCAATCGAATAAATTCTCTCGCGAGGAGGAATCGAAAATAAAACTGTATAAAGTGACGATTGCATTTTTTGCCGGGACAGATAACTTTTTTCAACGCTAAAATATTTATTGTTGCGTAATGATTTAAGTTAAATTAATTTCTTTTTTTCTTTTAAAATTCTTCTCGCAAGTTTCAAAAATAGATCACGTGTCAAGCCTTAACGAATTACTTTAAGCAATTCTTGCGAAATAAAAATTAAACAAATATTGTTATATAGTTAATTGTCTAAACAATTCACAGACGAAATATAATCAATAAACTTCAACGGGTTGAACAACTAATAATTTTCAATTTAAAACCTACAATACTAACAAATAAAAATTTAAAAAGTATCGTACTTTTCGCTAATATTAATTGCTTTCAGTTCGGAACGGTAATAAAAAAAACTAAAATTTTTTTTTCAATCCTGTGATGTCACAAGTCCGTGACGTCAAAAACAAATATACACTTTGAGAAGTTTCCTAACAGATGCTTCTCGCGTGTCGCTCGCTTCTTCGCATACTTCGCCGCTTGTCAGGCCGAAATTAACACGCGTCTTTATTATCATCGCCAAATAAATATTAGAATTCAATTACGCCAAATAACTACTAAATCTCCGCCGACGAGCCGAGCCGCGTCTCGAGTTTCGAAAGTACCGCCAGAACATTGCATTCCTCTCTTTTGTGCGCCGCGACGGGACGTTAGATCCCAAAGAAACGGGCCGCGGCAGCGTTAAAAATCCACAAGCTTGTCGAACGTGTCAATCACGCGGAATATATTGTCGCCTGTCGCATACTGTTTGACAGCGCCGGTTGTGACGGCACTGCATCGCCGCGCGACTACAATTATCTGACGTAATTCTGGCAAGACCTCTCCGCCCGCCGCTTCTTTTGTTATTATTATTATTTTTTTTTTAATCTCGCTTCTTTCGCACCTCTCACGTGCCTTAGCGACTCTGTTTTGCAACGGGCTTAAACACATTGTTTCGGAATTATTATTAGTCGTTATTGTATATACACACCGTCTGACTTAATGCGTTGCTTCACTACTTGCTCTCGTTTGTTTCTAATTATACGGTTAACGGTATCTATAATGATACACCTTCCTCGTTCAAATTGAGGATTTTGGTTCAAAAGCAGTCTGCTCTCTATCCCCAAGAAAATTAAAAGTTAATAACCAACGGGCTTGCCGATAAACCACATTTTACATCCGATGAACATTTTTGCTAATCTCCGAATGCCATCTAAATTAAACACCTCCACCAGCAGCAACAAAACTCCACTGCTTTCGAAAAATAATGCTCGCCAATCTTCCACAATTCACTTCGTACCTAACAGAACATTCAGGACGAAGCTATATACACCGCCAATATATCGCGCGGTCCGCTCTCGCTCCGAGCACGTGGTGTAGTCGAGCGCCGACGGCATCAGGGGAGGCGAATCGCCAGAGCGGCTAAAGCGGGGCAGGAACCGTCGCTACCCAGGCAAGGTTAATCGCCATCCGAGAATAAACGGCCGAATCGCAGCTTTCGCGCCAATTTCGAATTTTCCGAAGAGCTTTTTTCGAGCTCGAAGGCTGCGACCTTCGCCGCCGCCGTCGCGATTTATGCCTCTTTACAGAGGGAGAGCTCGAGAGCCCGAGAGAGAATCTCTTTGGCATTATCCGCCGAAACCGTCCTTTTATATTCCGTCGAACATTTTATTCTTGGCCGATTGTCGTGCGCGCGGCGCGCCGTCGATTGTTATATCCGCCGACCTTTCGGCCGAACACTTTGTATATACACATATATACGCGGACTGTTTTCAGGCTCTGGCTCGCCGACTTGCTCTTTCGCGAGCCGATCTCTTGCGGTCTGTCCAAAATCCGCGGCTTTTAATTACTTCTCGTCTGCGAGCTCCTTTCGCCGTGATTTAAACGCTCTTCAATTATAAAGCACGCACTACTTTCCATTACTCGAAATCGTAGCCCTCTCGCGAAAATTAATTTTAGAAAGGTATAGGAAGCCTTTATGTACCGGTAATCAGCCGGGCATTCCTCGCGCACTCTCGGCTCGTCGAAGCTTTCCTCCCCGAAACGGTTCCATTTAACTAAAAATACAATCTGGACAGAGTCTAGGCTTATACACACCGATCGAGAGAGAGAGAGAGAGAAGCCGGCGGCTATGTAATTGTACGTGCTTGCCGCCGCGGCCTCAGGACAAGAATCCCCTGATATTGTCGGACCTATAAATAGTCTTGGGCCGCTGGCGCCGCGCTTTTTCGCGTAGGAAATCGCCGCCGCTGCCGCCGCCGCAGCCGTCGGAGCCGCCGCGGCTCTCGGTCGCTTTTGTCTCGGGCCGCGGCACTTTGCGGCGACCGCGGACGCCGGACGCCCCAGTATCTCAAGCGTTTTATTCCGTTCGTCGTGGCGTGCTGGCCTGTGAGTCTCTCTTTACTTTCATTCCTTCACTGTGTAGATTTGCGCGAGAGAAGATTAATATTGCCGCAGGGGCTGCTCGTTGTATTTGCGGAACGTGGAAGCGGGACTTGCGGACCTTCAGTGAATTCGTGTTAGCTGGTTTGGTGCGGGCTTTTTGGATTGCGAAGTGCGTTCGATTGCGTTTTTTTTTTTTTTGTTTTATTTTCAAGTGGTGGTTGATGCGAAGTGGCTTAGAAAAATTTAGTTAACGTTTCTTACGTACGTTTTGCAAATTTAAAATACTTAAAAGTTGTTGGGTGAGGTTGTTGGATTAGATTAAAATTTTGTGGAATTCAATGATATTTAGCAATAGAGATTTTTGAGAATATTCCTTATTTTCTACGCCTGTTAATTGTGCATGATAATATACGCGTAATACTACTCGTAGGCGCGGATAGCAAAAAAACTTTTGGCGAGGAAACCAAAAACTTTCCGCGGAGTATAGTTTAAAGCGTAGGCGGCATTTTGAAGTTTGAGGCGTTGACAACTCCGAGTTTTGACCTCAAAACTGAAAATTAGTCGCTTATTAGACTCCAAAAATAGCTCTTATACGTTTTTCTAAGCTAATTTTTTTACGATTTAGCCAAGAATTACGTTACAATATGTATGTAACGTGTATTTATTACAAAACGTAAACTTTAGCTCATTCTGAATATCAACGAACAAGTTTTTCTTACTTTCTTAATAAAAAATTTATATATAAAAATTTCGCTAATTTAACATTCCGAATATCTAAATGTGTAAAAAGCAACAATTAATAACGCGTTTCAAACAACTCTGACGTTCAAAATGACCGTGTCTAGATTATAAAATTTACGGCTTGTATCAAACACATTAGAAGACACTAATGTTCTAAGTAGTAAAAATGGGAAACCTTGAATTAAAAAGCTATATCGCCGTCTAACTGCGAAAAAGCTAAATCGAACGCCCATTCTATTTCAAACATTATAGACCTTGACTTTTATCATTTAAATTACTAACAAATTAGTTGGTCTACTTTTATATCGTTTTTCCAAAAGAATTTCTACCTCTTACTCCGGTTTAAAATTATTTATAACAAACATTTTAAATTATTTAAAAAAAAGTGCTTCTTCTATAAGATACCTTTAAAGAATTTTTTTTTTAACTTTCGTACCTCCAGAAGAGAGCTGCCTTTAAAATTGAAAAAACTAGTCACGTAACCTTGACCTGCAATGAAACGATCTCAACAATGTTATGTAAAACAGCATCCTTTGCGACTCGCGCGCGGCCGTTGCACCCTCCAACTTTCATTGTAGTTTATGGGTTTGATGGCTTCCGACTTTGTAAGCCATTAGCCATATACTGCCGGTATTAAATCAAAGCGTTTTACAATTTACGGTCGAGCCCTGTTTTCGTTAGAAAATTTTCGTGTAACTTGCAGCTTGGCTAAATTGATGGTCTAAAAATAGCGGGTAATCTGAAATTGATTTTCAACAAGATATTTTCGGCTAATATAATAGCCGATAGCTATCTGACCTACTCTGGCTGGGATGATAAATTATTGTTATTCTAATATATAAATTTAAAATCGACAGGCTGCCTTATAAAATAAGTTATATCCGACAATTAACAGGCAATTACATTTGCGCGCTCGCAGTAAGCGGAAACGTATATAATTTCTGTATTAGGTCGGATTCGATGGATCAATTGAAAGAAACGGCAATGGTAACGAGTGAATTATATATACGTATATAAAATCGATTTCAGGCCGCCGAGAAGTAACGAGACATTGTGATGAATGAACGCTTAAATTGAATTGCGGCTTCGAAAAGAGGTTGACTATCTTGCCAAGCGAACGGACATAATGGTCAGATCTAATGCACTCGAAAAATTGCGATTAATCCAATTACGTCGGCAAAGTAAATTAGCTTCCTACCTCGACTCGCTCGCTATATTCTCGCGTGCCGCGACGAAGCTTCATTTTAACGGAAAATCTTTTACTCCGTTGAAATTTTAAAGTTAAAAGTTTTCCAATCTTCCATTAAAATACCGCAGCGATTCCCGAAACGTCGCTAAAAGAAAGTGCAACGGCCCTAAATCACGCAGAGCGTAAACTCCTGCCTCTCTCTCTCACTCCAAGGGCTCCGTCCTCCCGGTCGAGGGTGCTGAAATCGCTGCGTAGGAAAACAAAGCCGCAAGGTAGTCAGACGGCAGCAACGTGCAACAAGTGAGGAAAAGCGAAAGCGGGATTGAAGGAGGAAGGACAGAACGGGGGGGTTGAAAAAGTTGCTTTAAGCTTTAGAGAGAAGAGCTATGTGGAGCAGAGAGGCTCCTCTGCCGTGCGCGCAGCTGGCCTGCCAAAATAATTAGGAAGTCGTCGTCGTCTAAAGCCGAGACGTGCTAAAAGCGTCCGCTCGGGCACGCGCGATTTGGCCGTCCCTAGCTCTCGGCTTTCTTCGGGCGCCTCTCCTCCCTCGGCTCTCCCGTTCGCTTCTCCCGGGACGAGAGACGAGAGCGAAACAGCTGGTGGTGTAGCTCTGCTCGGCCCCGCGGCCCTCAGTCCGTCGCCGCCGCTCGCAGTGCCTCTTTCATCCCGACAAAGGCGAGCGAGAAGGCAGAGCCGCTCCCCGCAGCAGTCTGTGTGTGTGCTAATGCATCCGGGGCAGCCACCTCGCCGAGGACCTGAGCACCGATTTCCACGCGGAACCTCCCGCCGAGCCCGTTGCTTCTGTAAGTCTTCTCTCTCCGCTTTCTCTCTCTTGGTGTACGAGGCGAGGAGGAGCCTTTTTCTCGCGAGAGGTAACCGTGGAGCCTTTTCTGGGGGGGTGAGGACGGTGAGTGACCCTGCCGTGACCTTGGGGACGCAAGTTTAAGGACGATCCTAATCGATTCCGAGTCGCTTCGGCCGGGCTGAGTAAATATTTTGGGGCGCGCGATCGACTGTTTGCGGCTTTCGGGATTGAATCGCGCTTCGTTACTGCGGGCTTCTAGGTATACTTGAATGTTTGTGGGGATTTTTGTCAAGGAGAGCGACTTTAAAACAGTACACTGGTTAACTTATTGTGTCGATTAAAGGGGTTGCTCGGAGTACTAAATTAAAATTTTCGAATAATAAGAAATGTTTCAAAAAGAAAAGTTTCAATACACTTGAAAAAGATTTTCCTAAAAATAACGTGGTGGGATTAGAATTCAAAAAATAAAAAGCAATTAAAATTTACTAATATATGGTATTAAAATTTTAAACAACAGGTGGAATAATGGTATTTTATTTTTTTTATTTTTTAAAAAGTTTCTGAATTCGAATTATAAAATTAAACCCTCTACGTCTCGTCGCTGTTACATAAATCCAAGCGCGTTTCTACAAACTTCAAGGTATTACGTAAAAGCCTGATTTTCAATTTTCTTATTAACTTTTCAAAAACCCACATTGATTCTTAATTTTTATCAACGGGAAGAACAATTATCAAAAACTTTAATCAAAAATTTTAAATATTAAATTTCTTATCTAACGTAGTTGTGTTTAAAAAAAAAAAAAAATTATTTCAAAAGAATAAAAATAATATTTTCCTGTTTTATCATTTTAACGATTTAAAAAAGATTCAAGTACAGCTTCCAGAACTTACTCAATAAAAATACAATTTCTCGAGCGCTCAAAACATAATTAATAAAGCATTTTCAAACCGTACAGCATACATCTTATAAATAGTTCGCGCGTTATATTTATTGGCAACTTTCAAAAATTCTTTTCACCTCAAGCGCGCCGCTTCTCTCTAAAATAAAACCGCTGCGCACTTTTTTCCCCCCCCGAGCGGAGAAAAAAGAAAAGGGAATCGAGAGAAAGAATGCGTTTAGCTTATCAACAAAAGCGTGATGTAACGACGGTCGATCGACGGCCAAGTCCGTCCGCCAAAATTCTGCGCGCATATATACAAAGCAAAGTCGCGCGGCGCGAAAAGCGCATTATAAAACAGCCCGCCGCGGGGGTGGGAGGGGGGTTAAAACGAACAAAGAGGAAAGAGATAGAGAGGCTGCAGGTCGGGCAGCAGCAGCAGCAGCAGCAGCATCATCATCCGCGGCATCATCTTGATCCCGGGCGGCGGTTACGCGTTACGTAAGCCGACAATGCGCCGCTTGTCCTTTTCAAAAGCGTCTTAAAATACGCGCCAAGGAAATAGCCTAGCAGAAGCCTTAAAATAAAACGGCAGTGCGTCACGCGCCCGCTCGCTCTCCGAGATCTCTCTCCCTCTCTCTCGCTCTGGTGCGCGTGTGTTGCTTTTCGCGTGCGCCGTGAGACGCCGGGACGCAGCAGCGGCAGCTACCCCCGGGCCAATCGCGTCGCTCCACATGCTCCCGCGAGGCTCTCCTCCGAGAGCTTGGCGCCAAATTCAAATCGGCCCGTCGGTCTGCCGCTGGAAAACTTTACTTTTTCAAAGATTCTTAGCTTCCTCGGAGAGCACGGAGTTGGGCTCGGGAGGGAAAAGGGTGCCGTTTGGAAAACAGCGAAAAGCTGGATAAAGCGGGTCAAGTCCGGGCTAAAGCCTCGCGAAAAAGACAGCAGAAGGCGCTTGTTTCGCGACTTGTTTCTCTCTCTCTCCTTTGTTCTTTCGCTCGGCAGCTGCGTTTGTCTCGCTCTGCGCGAAATAGCAAACGCGTGTACGAATGAGAAGAGAGAGAGAGCTGGGACACGGCAAGTCTACTCGCAGTCGTCAGTTCGCGAAGGAGAAGAGGTTTGAATCGTCGTAGACGTCGACTCGTGTATCTACGAGCGCGAGTGTGTACGAAGGCACAGTGGCAAAGCACCATCAGCCGCAGCCAGGCAGAGATAGAGAGAGAGCAACCCTCTCCCCCCCGGGAAAGTTACTAATATACGGCATGACGCCGAGCCTCGGATGAAAAGCTCCGCGAAGCGCCGTACTGTCGACGAGGAATCGCGTGATGTTTCCTGAGGACCGTCGTCGTCCGTAAGACATAACTCTCCTTCTCACTCTCTCTCTCGTTCTCTCTCTCTCTGCCGTTCTAAGCGTGTGTCGCGCGCGCGAGACAGCCTTCGCTCCAGTGCGTACGTATACAAGCCAGAGGATTGGCCAGTGTGCTCGACGACCTTTTCTGCAAAAATCGCCGTGGAGAGGAGCGCATACGTATTTCCTAACCTAAAAGGAAAGGCGCAGCAGCACCAGCAGCGTCGTACGAAGACGCGCCTAGGTGTTTGTTCTCCTTCTACTCGGTATACCTGAGCAGCTTAGTACGCCAAGGGGAGCACGCGCCACACGCACGGGGCCACGTTGTTCGGGCCCTCCTTTTTGCTCTCCTTCGTTTCGACGTTCCCTCTCTCTTTCTCGTTCGCTTGCTTGCTCGCACGCTTGTGGAGCTCGCTCGGCTGTGATCGTCTAGAGTTCCCTCGTTGGAGTTTTGCTAAGCGGTGAGTGGGCTGCAGTTACCTGCACGATTACGTATGTTCTTCACTTTTATTTCGCTTTTTTAAATGGCAGGAGGCTTTTTTAAACGGGCTGGAGGGGGTTTGGCCGAGTTTTGACAACGAACACGCGAGCGAGCGTGGAGGGTGGAACTTGCTGACGACGACGAACGACGACTGCGGATATACGCCGCGTGCATTGGTGAATTCTGAAAAGTCGAGAATTGGAACGCGCGTTCAGTCGTTTGGGGCGAAACGTAACATTCGGGGCTCTGAATAGTTTTTCTTTTATTCGATGGCAAGAAGATTCAGGTGAAAAACTGAAAATTCTGTGAAAGGCGTCAGTGAGGGTTTGGAGCGCGATACATTGTTTTAAAGTGCTGAGTAATATATGTAGAAAAAGTCGAAACTATGTATTTTCTTACTTTTGTCGTTTAAAATTCACTGATTAACTTTATTTTATTAATCAATAGTCGTTAAAAGTGGATTCTAGGTCGAAAACAACGTAAATTATCTGAAAATCGATTTTATTGAACCCTGGTGCACTTATGTTTACTCTTAACCTATGATTGTGTAAAATATTGTTTCTTAGGCAAATCTTATCATTCTGTTGCTAATCTGAATGCATATACATATTTAATACCAACTTAAGTAGAGTCAGGTTAGGTTGGTCTAGATATGTACTTTGCAATATTAATAGATTTAGTAAAAAGTCTTTACAAGAGTTTCAAAATGATTCAATTGCCTAGGACATATTTTGAACTTTATAAATAGTCATAAAGAAAATGAAAATAAGAAATATTAATCAATAATTTTCTCTCTTTGTTACAGAAACTAATTGGGTGAATGAACGTTTATAGTGATTAACTACTTTCGGAGCTAAAGCAAACATGGATGACGCTCATTGTAAAACCGTGGAAGAAGTCCTAAGCTACTTTAATGTTGATTCTGACAAAGGTCTTAGCACAGATCAGGTCAAGAGAAATCAAGAAAGATATGGTCTCAATGGTAAGTACATATTTTTCAAATCAAAGCTCATTTTTTTTCCTTCTCCTAAATTTTTTTATCTATGATTCAACAAGCAACGATTAGAACAGTTCTTTCGACCCTGCTGAGTTTTCCCATAAAATACTCAGGCTATTCAAAATATTTAAAAACACGCAGGATGTTTTTTCAACTAATGGCTCTAGTCGATTCTCTGTTTCGAGGCTGGCCTTTCCCACAAAATATAGAGCGGATTGTGATTGTTTTCATGATAGTAGTTTATTTTCATAAATGAATGTGACATTAAATTACATTGACTTTGATGCTTCAAAAAAATTTTGCTTCATCCACATTCGCTGTTTTTTTTTTTTAGAATAAAAATGTTTTAGTTAAAAAAATCTAAAAAAAAAAAACAGCGTTACAAAATAATCATTGCAATTTTCTCCTTCATTTTTCACCAGCAAGTGAGCAGTCTTCGCGCACAAGTTTTGCGTCTAAGCAAACTATCAAGTTACTCCCGCGCAACGGACTCGCGAAGGTGTTTACGAGCCTCATTGTTGAAGATCGTCTTTCTCCCTCCTTCTTTTTTTTTATTATTCTTCTCTCACCGCGATGAGGCAAAAAGAAAATAGCATCTTACGAAAGTAAAATATATCGTTAAATCCTCGCCGAAAATATACGTCGGAATCGTTCGCGCGCGCCTCTTGAGTCAATAAAAATTTTAACGAGAAGAAAAAGCCGAGTCGAACGCCGAGATAAAGAGAGAGACGCAAATGTGCCGAGGGAAAGAGATAGTAGAAAAGCGTAAAAAATCGAGCTGCATAGCTAACAAGCGGCATTTGCGTGCGCTACTCGTGTATGCATTTTTATTCTTACAACGCTACTCCGATATGCAGCTTACAATGATGCTGACGGTTGATCGAACGCTGCGCGCAAATTTCAGATATTTCGTGCTTGCCATTGTCTTTGTAATTTGACGTTGGGGAATCACGTGCGGCTGGGATGCAAGGCACTTTGCCTCAACTTTCTGACAACTTGTTTTGTACGAGTTTTTCACTGGTTTTTTTTTTTTTTTTTTTTTTTAAAGAAAGTTTAGTGTAAGTTTCAGTAGTTCAGGGATTGAAATACTTTTTTTTTATCTCTTAAAATTGAAGCAAGAACATAGAAATAAGAGGTGATTCATTAAATTTGATATTTATGAGATTTAACAAGGCCATTTACTGAATATTTAAACGTCTAATGATAAGTATCATAAATATTTATGCAATACCCAATTTGCACATTTATTTTCATAATCATAGTTTTCTATTTTGATCAAAATAACCTAAAATAAAGTAACTTCAAAATCTTAAAAGGTAAATGAACAAATTCCTTATCTCTTGTATCTTAACTTTTCGGACTTTATCAAGTAAACTGTTGATCGTAGACAAAGATACACTGTTAATAAATTAACAATATTCCTCTGTTCTTTTTATCGCGAGTCTATTGTTATCATTAATTATTAATACATAAATATAAAAGTTTCTCTCTAGAATTTGCACTTTCTGCAATTCATTAACAAACATTTACTATTCGATCATAGTTTTATATAAAGTTTTAATTAACTTTCAATTTTAAACTGACTCTTGTCAAGGCACTCAATTTAACTTTAGCTCAATTCATGATTACTAATTAATCAAAAATTACAGGAATTTAGAACAGGGTAATGCTTTTGATTACTCCGTTAATATTCAGGAGGAAACAGCATTGATTTTCCTCTTAGATAAGAATAAACAACGAATGAAACATTTCAAACTCGTATTACCACTTCAGCTGAAAGAAGCAGCCATTCTCAACAGAATTTCTTAAGAAAACATCAAAAAATCTCAAAATCGCCGGGCCGAACGGCTCAATTAATTACCCGACGCTTAACGAAGCCCAAGAGATAACTAAGATCGATCATAGAGCCCAAACTCTCGGCAAAGTTTCCGCAAACTCTGCCGCAGGTTCGTACATCGGAAATTGCGCTTCACTCCGAAGCGATCGAGAGGCTCAACTCTCCGCTAAGCGGTGTGTCCGTATCTCGGTGCAGCGCAGGAGGATCCTCGTGACTTTCACCGCGCGCCTCTCCTTAATTAACATGATTGTTCGCGGCCGATTTGCCGTTTCGTTCTCGCGTCTTTGTTCTTGAAAAAAGCCGAAGGCCAAGCGCGCGCGCGAGCGGCGATACGGACATCGACGTGACTCTCTTTGCCTTCGCGCGCGCGTCCACGTGGTATCGGAGGGAGATATCGCGCGTTGCTGCGCCTTTTTTCTTTTTCTTTTTCTTTTTTCTCTGTCGCATCGGAGCCGGGGTTATTGCGGAGCCTGCGCGGCGCTTTTTTCGAGATTCCGGCGGAGAGAAATCCGAGCTCTTGGTTCACTCTAACGAGATAAGAAGTGCCGTGACGAAGGTCTTTCGCGCATTTTAATGGAGAGAACGGAAAGTCGAGACTTTTCCTGGCGAATTGGTTTCAAAGGACCGCGCTGAACAGCTCTTGATTAGAACGTATTTTCACCCTTTTCTACCGTTTCTCGTTGAACGCACGAGAAAATAAACGCGTTACCCTCCGCGCAAAGTTATCGACGGCTCTCCATCCATCAGTTTTCCGCGCAAAGTGCCACACTCGATGCGGTTTTTGTAAATATAGTTTACGCGCTCTATATATACCCAGCAATTCATCAGCCGCGCGACAACCTTAAACCTCTCGCAATCAAGAAACAAGTTAAAACAACGTATACTTTAGATAACGAGAGGCCGCCGCGAAAAGGAAAAGGAAAAAAAAAGGAGCGAAAATAAACGTGGCCCCCGCGATGAAAAAGGCATAGGCGACGCTCGTCATTCCGCATCCTGTGTGCATCGCTCTCCGGGAGCGCGCTCTCTCTCTCTCTCTCTCTCTGACGTAGCCATCGATCGCGAATCATCTGCTGATTCATCGAAACGCAGCCGAACACGTGTTCCTCTCCGATTGTGCTGCGCCGGGGCTCTCTCCCTCCTTTGTGCACGTTGCGCGCCGCAACGGGCTTTCCTCCCCTTTTTCCCGTTGTTCGGCTGCTGGCCGCCGTCGGAGCTATATACGTGGAACTCGGCGGGTGGCTGATGCTTTTTTCGGTTGGGGAAAGGACCGAATTTCGAACGGCGTTTCGACGTTGGCGTGGAGTTTTGAATTTTCGTCGCTGCAACGTTGGCCGCTTGGGCGCGGAGATTAATTTTTAATTAACGCTTAATTAAATGGAAACGTTTTCACGTCGAATCAGGAAGTTACTAATGCGCGGGGCTACTCTGGCGGAAATTGAACAATTGCCAGTTGAATACACACCGCGACGGGCGCTGTAATTAAGTTGTTAATTTAGCTTTGCGCCTGTTAAATTCTTTCACGCCGAAATGCTTTCTTCGAATAATCGTGGCTCCTCTCGAAACCCTTTCCACGCGGCAATTATTATTCAAATTTCTCTTCGGCATGAATATTTATATATCCTAAAAATAATGTTATTAATTTCAATAATTAATACGCGCTGCACATATATAAATTAACTTGGATTTGCTTCTGACCTAATTTAGCTTACAATCAAATCGATAATACAACCGCACTCTTTAATTAAAACTGCAAAACATTTACACCCGCACCTCGCAACCGCCAAGCAACTTAAAAACTTACGCAACACCTCGTTCTAAAACTTTTTTTTCCACGCCTCGTTATAAAGAAGAAGAAAAAAAAATAACACGTTTTGCGCGGCGTCGCGGAAATCGCAAATCCCGTTGATCTCTCTCTCTCTCTCGCGGGAAGTGAAAAAAAACAGGAAAACGTGGAAGTCCTCTGGCCGTTCCGCGAAAATCAGCGACGAAGACAGACAGCCAGTCGGACGGAGTAAGAATGTATATATATGTATATGCGTATCTCGCTGAGGTCGCGCTCGGAGTGCGTCGCCGTTTTCGCCTGGCCGAGCGAGGGCAACTTGTCGATGACGTTAATCGTCAGCGGACGTCACTGCGATTGCGCAATTTTTCGAATTTTCTCTTACTCGCTCTCGCGCGCGAGAGTGATGGAGAGAGAGAAAGAGAGAGAGAGGAGGGGAGTCTATAATTTGCACGCGGCCAACTTGGCGCTCCTAGCGGCGATTAGCCTGCGTTAATTTTCTCGACGCGTCGCTCTCCCAGATCGCTTCTCTCTCTCTCTCTCTCTCTTTCTTTTCATTCAAATCGTATTAGCCGCGAGTATTTTTAGGCGGCGAATTTTGGCGGTTTTTACGAAGCGGCCAGGGGAGAGAGAGCTTTGAAGATACTCGCCCGCGACAAATTAACTTTGATTTGCAATGCAAATTTTATCGCTCCTTTCATTGTCGCGCCGCGGCGAGAGTCGGCGCCGAACGCTCGCGGCTTTACGTTTTGTCACCACCGCGAGGGCCAGTCTGCGCTTCGATTTCCGAGGGATTAGAAACCGCGGTTGGCTAATGTAAAATCCGACCTGCCCGTCCCGTACCGAGAGTCGCGCGGGAATAAGCGAATTGTCAATAAAGCTTGACAAATGCTGACGATGCAGTAGGTATGCATAATACACGTCGCGAAGAGATGCCAAAGGACTAATCGTTACGGGATTAAGGAATTAAAGAGCCGTTCGAATAAAGGAAGGAAGGCTTGATCTTGTTGGCGCTGACGTATTCATGCGAGATACAAACTGTCAAACAGACGGTAACCGGTAATCGGATATTACCAATGCCTTTTAATAGAATTGCAAAGATAAACACGCTTGATGACTTTGTCTTGGGAGACATTTGTTACGACACGGCGCCGAACNAAAAACTTTTTTTTTTTTTTCAAACGGCGCAAAGTGCGGAACTGCGTTTTCCATTTTTTTTTTTAATGAAAGCAGTATTAATTTCAAAGTTGTTCGGAATGCAAACAATGGCGTTGCTGTGCCTGATTGAAAAACTATTCGAAACTTTTTACCTTGAAGTCGATTACAAGGATGAAAGTTGCTGCGGGTAATGGGTGATAAAATTGTAACTGAAAATTATAAGATTAAACATTTTTATTTCAAAAAAAAGCAGGTAATTTTTTATACATCGCATAAATTATTCTAAGATTCAAACACGACACACCGGAGAAGCGCCTACATTTTTATTAATCGTCAATTCTTCCGAAGAACTGCTTACAAACAAGCACACTTTTTAAACGATGCATCAACAGCTTCGCGTTTAACAGACACACGCACTCACATACACACACACACCGTGCACCATATAGCTAATAGTTTAAAAATAGAGTTTTATTTTAAACCCGATGCGCTCATAAAAAATGAAACGTTAATAAAAATCGCAATTAAAAGACACACTCGAACTGCAAAGATGCTCGAAAATCCAAGGCGGCCAATTGAAGCCAAACAGTCCTGTCAGCGAAATATCCCGCACCCGGAGACGCTTTTCTAATTTTTCCGCTTTTTCGAGTAAATCGACTGCCGAAAGAGACGGAACAAAAGACCGCCTCTGCAATACCGGCGAACTGCGGTTGAATCCGCGTGCCGCGATTTCGGGAGCCGCGGCTTTCGAACGGCAGAGGCTTCGGCTTGGCGCGGCGACGTACAAGGATTATTTAGCTTGGATATCGGCCTCCGTCGCTGATATTGTCCTTGTATCTGCGGGCTCAACGTCGCGTGAAAAAGCTCGTGCCGCTGTGTCGCTGCTTTCTAGCAAAAACCTTGCATCGGCTCGCCTCTCACCCTATTCACCTGGTCGTCGTCGGTTGTCGGCTGCTTTTCTTTTTTCGTACCGTTTTTTTTTTCCTTACCGTCCTTTCCCTCGTCTTCGTCTTTAAAAAAAAGGCCGGCTCTCCTTTTAATAGATTATTCATCCTCTCCCCCACTCGTTTCGATCACTCCTTTTATCCCGTCGTCTCTGTCCATTGTCCCCGTCTAAAATTCGCTCTCCAAATAATTCAGATTCGAAGAAGCCGCCTTTGCACCCAACAGCAGCTCATCTTCGACAGATAGGCCTATTCGCGGGCAGCAGCAGCAGCGGTCTCGCGCGTTGTCGTCACGAGTGTGTGTGTGTGATGTGCACGGGCCTAATGAATAAAAAGAAGTCGCATGCTTACGGCGTTAGAGCCACGCCATGTATGCTGCATGCACGCGCGCGCCTATGACCTATGCTGCTGCTGCTGCTTCTGCTGCTGGACGATCGATGCGCAGCAGACTCGGCGATAGCTGACTATGACAGCCGCGCGCTTCTTCTCCCCTGGCGAGCGGAATTTTATTACACGCGATTTCACGGCGAATTTTATTAGCTCGATCGATGCGCGACCGATTGAGTTTTCGTTATTTTCTGCGCAGCTTTTGGGCCTGAAGTATTGGTAATTGAGACAGGTGCAAATTATTATTATTATTTTTTTTTTTTTTAATTTATATACCCATTTTTAATATTAGTTAAGGTTTGTCGAATCGGAATGAAGTTTATTTAACTTGACTACTGGAAAAGCAAGATAAATAATTCTTATCTTTCTTCCTGTTTGACTTTTGACTTTATTTTCAAAACACTCGTAATGTTCTACAGAAAATTTTTTAAACCGATAGTTTGCCTTTTTACTTTTACGCGCAAAATATAGTGAATTGGGTTACTTATTGGTTATCAACACGAGCATGCTTCAAATTATTATTAAAATGAAATTCGAACGCACCGTGTGGTTTTGAAACCATAATCGGATTACTTATAGCATCAAAAGCCTTTACTGCGCACAATATTTGGAATATGTATTATTTACCCTGCACATTAATGTTTAGCAAAATCCAGCAAAATATACAATCGTCCACATTAGCACCTTACTTACTCGGCCATCTAAGGCCGCAATTGCCATTGTTCGAATATGTTGACGCGCCAGGTCTTCCGCGTTCCTATATTCGCGCTGTTAAATTTAACCAACGGCCGGTGTGTGTGTTTGTGCAACGAGCGTTCCTTTTTTTTTTCTCTCGTAACCATTTTCGCCTTACGGCACTAATATTGCGGAGATCTCGCGCGAATCGAGCCTCCGCGCGAAGGACAAAAAGAGGAGCGGGATCGTCGATTTGGCCGAATCTCCGAGCTATTATGCTTAAATTATGCGATAATTATTCAAGCCGCGGACCGCCGACGCGCAAAAATAAACGGGATATTTCGAACGGACCGCTCGCGTTACACACCGGCCCGCGCGCGGCGGCGTGCGTTAACTCGCCTCGGCCTTCGGGAAAAACTAACGAAATCCGCGACTAAATTGGCAAATTGTCAGGAGCTGTTGTGCTGTCAGCCGTCCAATTTTATTTACCCGCGCGCCGAGCTGGCTACCTTGCGCGCGGGTCCCGAGCGCGAGTCCACACACACACACACATACACGTGCAAAAATCCCAGGCACGAAAACCGACTGGCTTCTTTTTTTTTTCCTTTGCTTTCCCGGGAGAGAGGCTGCCTCGCCGCGCATCGAACCTGCCAAAAGGCGTTTTCCGCGTCGGCGGAGCTCGAGCGGCAGGCAGCCTTGGCGGCAGCTCGGGAACGGAAAATTTTCGAGCTCGCGGGGAGGCTAGACAAACAAGGCGCGTACAGCTCCGTTCCTGAAAGTTTTCGGGCGAAGTTTTGTCGCGCTTCGAGTTTTATATCGGCAGTTTTCTATTAAAAATCATCGATGTCACGGCGCGAAACGTCGGACATCCGGTTTTCCGTGTAAACGGTCAATATCCGCCGAAATAACGTCGATTTATTTTCGAAAGGGGAGGGACATTATTGAGGAAACGCAAACAGCAAAATTTATATTCAGCGAGTAAACAGCAAACTTTTAATACAACCGTCCGTCGAAATTAGCCGGCGGTCCATTGGTGCAAGTCGATCGCGCGCCGCAGCTCTCCGACGAGTCCACGAGCGACTCGCCGGAGAGAAAGAGAGAGAGGGAGGAGTGGCTTCTCGGTGACAAATCCGCTCCGCCAATATCCTGCTGCTCCGAGACCGAGTGTCGCGGCCGATCAGCTGATTGCATTGCCGACGTCGGTCGTATAGTAAAAGGGCTCGTAAAACGAATGGGATCTCGCGTTTAATGGGTGTATCGATTCTACGGTGATAGTTTGGCTTGGTTTTTAGTCTTAAATAATAGTAAGCTGCGGTGCTAATGTTTTAGAGAAGCGTTGTATAAGAATTGGATTGATGCCATCGCTAAAATTGACAGTTATTTTCAAATCAAGCGCATTTATGTGAATCTCCATTGTGTACATGGTTTTACGGAGCAAAAAAACTTGGTGCTAATAAAATGCGAACGACATAATGTAGTCCGTCAGTTTTTCTTTTGAAAGCACTCGTTTTTTGTATTTAGGTCGCTTCTTTACGACTGGCGCTGTAACTCTCAGTTGAAAGAGAAAAATAACAATAAGAAAATTTCAAATCCATTAAAACGCTGATTTATTTTCGAATCGAGAGATTTATGTAATCTACGAAAATAGAAAAAAAAGTCACTCAAGTCAAATCTGTATAATGCCGCTATTTATTATTTATTTTTATCCGAGCGAAAGATTTGAAAATAGTTCGAAATGCTTTTAACTACGTTTTTATAGTTAAATACTTAGCCGTCTGCCCGCTCTAAAACGCACAGAGACTCGTACATAAATAGATGGGTACGGAAAAAGATTCAGATTCATATATTAGACGCGTTCTGGGACAAGTCCCCGCCCCGACGAGTCGAAAATTAGCCGTAGCATTACCTATCTCGTTTTCTATTTATTAACAAACGAAAGGAAAGTTTTTTTTTTTTAAATCTTTATCAGACGCCCGTTACGAAAGTATTTTGCAAACATCTTTTCTTGTCTCACCCGTAAAAAATTTCAAGCCCGCCCGACGAATTATCCACGCCTCTCGCCAGGCTAAACGCTCGGCTTCAATCGAAGCCGGATAATTATAATAAAAAGCAGCTCTGCAAAGCATAATTTTCCGGAAGGCCGACACAGAGACCCACAAAGCGAAAGCGTCCCGCTACGTCGAAGTCAGAAGCCGTCATTACTCGGGGCGTAATCGCTTTCTCTCTCTCTCACAATTACGCCGCGGAGCAGCGCAACTCGCTCGCAGCCAGTCAAAGCTGCCCGAGCCTTCTATTTTCGTTGCGTCCCGGAGAGAGTGAAACTTCTTTGGAGCTCGAGCACGCAGACACGCTGGACTTCCTCGACGTGCGCGCACATATCCATTTGGCTTGTTTGTTTAGCGACAAGCGTCCCGTTGTTTTGCTCGCGCTTCGAGGAGCTTTAAACAGTCCGCGCTCGGCGGCAATGAGCTACTTACTTTTTACGAATAAAGAATATACTTTCACCCCGAGAGTTACGCTGCGTTTTAGCAGGAAAATGCTTGTTGAATCATAGGTGAATAATTGCACGGATGACCTGTATTTTAGATATACACTGTTCAAAGGTATCCCTTATTAAATCGCTTCCGATCGTAAAATTTAACAACTCCCCGAGGCGGCTCCAAAGCCGTAATCACCATAAAAGATATGGTTTGCGCAAAATTTTCAACGCCAAATCAATAGCGCCTAAAATCTCCCACTGCACCACTTGACCTGCCTCCCCCGAATTACGAAACAAACACTAACGAAATCTCTCTTTATCTGTTACAGAACTGCCAGCCGAGGAGGGTGAGTAAAAACTCCGCTTGCGCTTTGCGTCCAAAGGTCGCGGGCGCGAATTTGAGTAACGCGATTAGCGGGTAAGCACTTCGCGGCGCGGCCGATCGATGGATAGGGCTGTCAGCGGGACGGAGCGCCGCTCAATGCATAATCCTCGCTTGCGGATCGCGGCGGGACTCGAGCCTCGCGTAAAAGTCAGCTTACCGCGTTTCTTTCGCGCGCTTTGTATCGCACAGCTTGTCAGGCTGTGGAGTACGCTCGCCTTTCGGCGCCAGCCGAGCTTTCGAGCGATTTTAAACTTGTTTTGATTTTCGCCTGAGATCTCGAGCGCGCCCGAGAGAACTTTCGGGAATTTCGTTTGGCCGACGCTGCCATCGTATTTTTCTCACTCGAAGATTACCGATCAAAACCAGCCCGTTTCAATTGGCGAACGAAAAAGGGGAAGCGAGCATTTCGAGATACCCCCTGTAAAGGGGAGGATCGATAGCTCGCAGCGACATATTCTCCCCCTAGCCAACGTGTAAATCGGCCGACTCTATAAACCATATTTAGTTTAGCAGGTATATAACAGCGCTGCGGCTCCGTCGTCGCTCGGCTTATTTATCGACGGCTCGCTCGCTCTCCGGAGGGTGGGAGGGAAGAAAAAAAAAAACAATATTGCACGCCGATCCACATAGTCAGGGGTGTGTGCACGTGCGATATACATTTCGCGGCGCGGCGAAACAATGCAGCAGGCGGCTCGTGTACAGGCGCCAGTCGAGTGTGCGCGCGTTGTGTACGGCTTCCCGTGCCGCCGTTTTGTTCGCTCGTCCTTTTTTTTTTTTTCTTTTTTTCTTCTCTTTTTTCATCGCGAGGAGGTTGCAGGCTGGGAACGCGTTGACACGCGCCTCGACACGGGATGTCGTACGGATGCTGCTGCTGCTGCTGCTTCTTTCTCCCTTTGTTTTCGTCTGACCTTCGTAATCTGTGTTACACGCCTTTACAGCCTGGCTTTAAAGGCGACGTACTCTCGGCTTCCCGGTCGGAGAGCGGAGTGCTTTAAGATTGCACGTCGCGGGTGTCTTTAAAATTCTGACGCTGATTACGGGGATTCAGCCCGCTGCGCGTCGGAGCCGTGAATCTTTTGGCCGTAATAAATTCTGCCGACGTGTGCTGTAATCATTTTCAGCTGCAAACCCGTACGTCGTATTGATCTCGTTCTAACCGAGTTTGATAATTATTTTATCTCCTTTTTTGCATGCAGAATTCGCGCTACTTTCGTCAATTTATTGCCGATTCCGCATGCAAAAGCGTTTCATTTTGTATGCAAATACATTACTGAGATAAGTAGACGCGGAATATTACATCGTTTTATTCAAATGTATAATAATTTCAATTTTTTTTTTCGGGAGATGTAATCGAGATCGAACAACTTCAATTTAAGTTATAACTATTAATTTTCAAAATTTCAATCATTACGCACGATGCAAATGACTTTTCTCGTTGAAGAAATCGAAGAAAAGAGATACAGCTTGCGCACGAGCATCTTCCATAAAAGTAGGGATTGATGGAGAAAAAAAATACGCGCGCCATAAATGCGCGCAGTTGAATATTCCGTCTGATATTCGCGTAGCGAGATGAAGAAAAGCGCGTCAAGTCGCACTTCGTGCAGAAGTAGAGTGCGCACGAAGTAAGAGTGTATACACACTCGCGCCCTTTTGTCATTTCTTTCCTCGTATTTTCATAAAAAAAAAAAGAGACGCAGAGAGTCTTCGCTCTATTTTCGTCCGCGATTTACCGGTCTGACCTCTCGCTCGTTTCCCTTCGCTTCGCCCGCGACCGTCTCTTTAAGAGCCGCGACTTTGCACTTGGCCCCGCGGCACTTTAAAACTCCGGGGCAGACTTTCTCCCGAGCCGAGCTGGTGCACTTCAATATTCTCTTCTCGCGCGAAAACTCAAAGGTGTCGGCGAGCCTCTCAAAGCCGCGAGCCGCTCTCTGGAGGCTACGGAATCTCAGATATTTCAGTAATAATTCGAAGCTCCGCAAGGTCGCTCCTTCGACTCGTATTGAAAGAAGAGCCCCTCGGGTGGGGAGCTGGACGAATAGTTGGAAAAGAATTTATCGGCGGCTAAATTGAAGTTGTTATGAAATTCAAATTCGCTTAAGAATGCTCATCGGCGGGGGGAGGCGACATTTGCATCTTCGAGCATTTTCCGGAACAATGAAGCGGACGATATCTCGCGGGCGCCCCGTGCACCGAGAGGCCAATCGATAAAACTCATATTCGCTGCTTTCTTTCCTTCCGCTTCGCCCCGTTTTTCTTCTCTCCTCTCGCCCTTTTCGCGGCCGCCGCTCTCGACGGGCCGCAAAAAGCGCCGCCTGCATTACGCATCGGCCGCAAGTAGGCCAAGTAAACTTGCGCGCCGCGGCGGAAGCTCTGCCTCGGATTTCGGTCTGAGGCGCGTCTTTCTCGAGTGGCGGCGGCTGCACGCCGAGGTGGTAAACAATTTGTTCGCTCCTCTCGCCCGCTTGCTGCTGGGAAATTTAAACGCGGAAAAAAGACGCCCCGGGCGTAACGATGCTGCGAGGGACTTCAGTTGAGTTAGGTTCAACAGCGCACTTCTAAGTACTGATTAAAGTAATTCTATCCTTTTTTCGTAGGAGGCTACGGTGAAAAGTTTCCTCGCTCTCGGCTTTCTTCTCTCTCGAGCTTTTCTCGGCAGGGCTAACAGACTCGTGTTATATACTTGTTGACACTTCTGTTCGGTCTCGGCAAACAAGCGCGCCGAAGGAGCTGCGAGTTTTTCATTCACTTTTCCAGGCATTTTCTCCTTCGTCTCCCGGTGAAGCTGCAAAAATTTTATATTTTACTTTAACTTCTTTTTTTTTATGATCAAAGTTAAAATCTACGCACAGGCAGTTCAATTTGGAAAGTTTAATCAACGACGAAGCAAAAGTACTTGAGCGAGACATTGTTAAACTTTCAAAATCGAATAGTCTCGTAAGCAATCTTGAGGCGCGCAAAATTCTTATAATTACTTCAAAACGAAGACGGTTCGCTTACGCAAGCAGTCGCGTTCTATTTCTGCTCCGAAAGGTCCTAGAACTCTTCTAAAAAAAAAGTCTCGACAAAGTTGACAGACATAATCTGATGGCTAGTTAATGTATCCAGCTATTTTTTCCATCCCGCAAAACAATCAATTAGCGCCTTCCTCTCCAAGCGAAACCACATCTCGGAAGCGTAATTTCAAGGTCCATCGGCCTCGAATTAGGGGTTGACACGCCGCCACGGCGTGGGTCCACACACTCCCGCGCACACAGTCACACGTCGTCTCGCGATGACGTTCGCGAGCTCGGAATAAAAAGAAAAAAAAGGAAGAAGAAGACGCTCGGCGACTCGATTGAGGCTTGTCGCGCGTCGACGGCCTTCCTCAATGCCAAACGATGCGCGTTTTAATTCTCCCTTATAGGCGCCGCGAGGCTTTAATGGCTTTCTCAGTTTTCATTCACTCCCCGAGATTGATGATTTCTCGCGGCGCGATTCGAGTGCGGGCAATTATGCATCGCGCGCTGATTTGCCCCGTCGCTTGGACTTTTATTGAAGTTAACGCGCCGACTTGGCTAGATTGATTTTTTTTTTAACTGAATTGAAGATTTTAAGAGGATTAGCTCGTTTGTCTTTCTTTCGGAGTGCATCGATATATTAATTTAGATTTTTTTAGATGGTAATAAATTCTTTAAGAGTACTTGGATTATATTTCGAATTAAAAACCGTTTGAGGAGTTTATTTGTACGAAGTCATTGTCGTCTAAAGCACACTTTTACTAATTAAAATGAGCTTCTTTTTCGTTAGTTTATGATTATCACGACTTAGTAAAATGAGTTTGAAAACGTCATTTTTTGAAGCAAGCAAACAATAGCCGAATTTCAAGTTTGCGCAAGATTAGTTTTTTTAAAAAGAAAGGAGAATGAAAAGTTCATTACTTTCAGAGATTTTTGTTCGGTAAGAAAACAATGAGAAAGTCTGGCCTAAATTTCTCCGGAACAATGAGACACTTTTCTTTTAATCGGACTGAAAAGCGCAGAAAAAGTACGCTCAACGTTCGCAATTTGACGGTTTTTACATCTATTTAAAAGTAGCGACAATGCGATGTAAAAATAAAGTGCTTACCGTATGCTAGTTCAAAGCGAAAACGCGCTCCACGATACTGTCTTGCGTCATACGTTTTTTTTTTTCAAATAATTAAAATTAAAATCTAAAGCGTTGATATTTTTTCATTACAGGAAAGTCGATCTGGCAGCTCGTACTGGAACAATTCGATGACCTCTTAGTTAAGATTCTTTTACTAGCCGCTATTATTTCTTTTGTAAGTATTAACAAAAAATTGGAAATCTAATCTGAAATGACGTTCATAGAATAACGTAATTAAAAATCATGAAAAATCATTTGATGCTGTAATGAAAGGATTAAAAAAAAAAGATTGCCTTATTAAGTTTAAATTGCCTGCATATATATTTCAGTTGAATTGCATGTGAATATATTTACATTTACCTTGACGTTCATAGTTAGCAGTCAGAGATATGTGAATTAAGTAAATTATTTTTTCTGATAAGAAATCAATAGCAAATATCGAAGTAATGAATTGTAGCAATAAAATGTAGTTTATTTTGATTAACTTTTATTTAAGGCAGCAAATAGTACAATAAAATTTGATTAACTTTAAAACTTCAACAAGGGCATCATTATAATTTAGTAGATCTGATTAATGAACTGATAAAGAATTCTGACAGACAAAGTAACTCGTCTGGGAATCAGCCAAAACACATTAAAAGTGGTGATTAGATAACCATGAAAATCAGGCGATTTAATCAAAAATTCAATCTTTTTCATGTATATCAAAAATGCATTTGCACTTTAAACAATCAAATGATTATTCTTTTGAAAACCGGAGATATTTCGTATAAAATAAATATTTCTTCGTCACGTCTATTTTCGTATCCTTTGCCCTGACAAAGTTTTTCAATTAAAAATACACAGATATTTAAAAATGTAGATTTAACCCATATTCACTAATACCCGTTTATTGATGATGTCCGTCGACGTCTATTTTCGCACCCTTCTGAAAAACACTTCTGACGACGAATTCTTCTGCTTCTAGGTACTCGCTTTATTTGAAGAGCACGAAGATGCGTTCACGGCGTTCGTCGAGCCCTTCGTCATCCTGCTCATTCTCATCGCCAACGCCGTCGTCGGTGTCTGGCAGGAGCGTAATGCCGAATCGGCCATCGAAGCACTGAAGGAGTACGAGCCTGAGATGGGCAAAGTCGTCCGAGGCGACAAATCCGGCGTCCAGAGGATCAGGGCGAAGGAGATCGTACCCGGAGACGTTGTTGAGGTCTCCGTCGGTGACAAGATCCCCGCTGACATCCGTCTCACCAAGATCTTCTCGACGACCCTCAGGATCGATCAGTCCATTCTTACCGGAGAATCCGTTTCGGTCATCAAGCACACCGACCCCGTGCCTGACCCGCGAGCCGTCAACCAGGTCTGTACATTTTAATAGCTTTAGAAAAAAATAAAAAATTAAAGCTCACAGATGTTTATTAAAATGTTCTCTGTTCTTATTGCAGGACAAAAAGAACATTCTGTTCTCCGGTACCAATGTCGCCGCCGGCAAAGCCCGCGGTGTCGTCATCGGCACTGGTCTGAACACCGCCATCGGTAAGATTCGTACCGAAATGTCGGAGACCGAGGAGATCAAGACTCCCCTGCAGCAGAAACTCGACGAGTTCGGCGAGCAGCTGTCCAAGGTCATCTCCGTCATCTGCGTCGCTGTCTGGGCCATCAACATTGGTCACTTCAACGACCCCGCTCACGGTGGATCCTGGATCAAAGGTGCCATCTACTACTTCAAAATTGCCGTCGCCCTCGCCGTCGCCGCCATTCCCGAAGGTCTGCCAGCCGTCATTACCACCTGTCTGGCTCTCGGTACCAGGCGTATGGCCAAGAAGAACGCCATCGTCAGGTCGCTGCCTTCCGTTGAGACCCTCGGTTGCACCTCTGTCATCTGCTCTGATAAGACTGGTACTCTGACTACCAATCAGATGTCCGTTAGCCGGTAAGTTTTGGAATAAAATTGACTTTTAATCGAAAGTAGAACAAATAATGAGTACGTGAAATTTAATGAACCTTCTTTATTATTATAGCATGTTCGTCTTTGAGAAGATTGAAGGAAACGACAGCAGCTTCCTTGAATTCGAAATCAGCGGTTCAACTTATGAACCTATTGGTGACGTTTACCTGAAGGGCCAGAAAGTCCGAGGCTCAGAATTCGAAACCCTCCACGAATTGGGAACCATCTGCATCATGTGCAACGACTCCGCCATTGACTTCAATGAATTCAAACAAGCCTTCGAGAAGGTCGGAGAGGCCACTGAAACCGCCCTCATTGTCTTGGCCGAGAAAATTAACCCGTACAATGTTAGCAAGACCGGCCTGGACCGCCGTACAACTGCTATTGTCGTCAGACAAGACATTGAGACCAAATGGAAGAAGGAATTCACTCTGGAATTCTCTCGTGATCGTAAATCTATGTCCTCATACTGTGTGCCATTGAAACCAACGAAACTTGGAACTGGACCCAAATTGTTCTGCAAGGGTGCGCCTGAGGGTGTCCTCGACAGGTTAGTTTAACAAACTTTCTTTACAATTGACAAACTGTTTTATAAATTTTGCTGACATTGATACATGTATAATATTATAGGTGCACACACGCTCGTGTTGGATCCCAGAAATTCCCTCTGACTTCTACCCTGAAATCTCGCATTCTCGACTTGACTCGCCAATACGGTACTGGTCGCGATACTCTTCGTTGCTTGGCTCTTGCCACCGCCGACCACCCGATGAAGCCCGACGACATGGACTTGGGCGACTCCACCAAATTCTACACCTACGAAAAGGACCTCACCTTCATTGGTGTCGTCGGTATGTTGGACCCTCCTCGTAAAGAAGTTTTCGACTCTATTGTCAGGTGTCGTGCTGCTGGTATCCGTGTCATTGTCATCACTGGTGATAACAAGGCTACCGCTGAAGCTATCTGCAGGCGAATTGGTGTCTTCACAGAAGATGAAGATACAACTGGAAAATCATACTCTGGACGAGAGTTTGACGACTTGTCCATTGCTGAACAGAGGGCCGCTTGCGCGAGAGCCAGGTTGTTCTCTCGTGTAGAACCCGCTCACAAATCCAAAATTGTTGAATACTTGCAAAGCATGAATGAAATCTCTGCTATGGTAAGTTTGCTGCAATAAAAAATATTTTTATTTAAGTTTAGAGAAATATTTATGTAGAGATTCAATTCAATTTTTTATTTCACAGACTGGTGATGGTGTCAACGACGCGCCAGCTTTGAAAAAAGCTGAAATTGGTATTGCTATGGGATCTGGTACTGCTGTCGCGAAATCTGCCGCTGAGATGGTGTTGGCTGACGACAACTTCTCATCCATCGTAGCTGCTGTAGAAGAAGGCCGTGCCATTTACAACAACATGAAACAATTCATCCGATACCTTATCTCTTCCAACATTGGTGAAGTTGTCAGGTAAACACAAAAAAAAAATCCTTTAAAAAATAATATCTCACTAAAAGTAGAAGTTCAAATAAAATTAACTCACGTGAATTGCAGTATTTTCTTGACTGCTGCCCTTGGTCTTCCCGAAGCGTTGATCCCTGTTCAGCTCTTGTGGGTCAACCTTGTCACTGATGGTCTTCCAGCTACTGCTCTTGGTTTCAATCCTCCTGATTTGGACATTATGCAAAAGGTATTTTTTTATCTATTGGCTTTATAATTGCCGTAAAAATTACGAAGCAAGTTTTATTAATAAAAATTTCTATCCTTAGCCACCTCGTAAGGCAGACGAATCTCTTATTTCTGGATGGCTCTTCTTCCGTTACCTGGCTATTGGTGGATATGTCGGTGCCGCTACCGTTGGATCTGCTGCATGGTGGTTCCTGTACAGCCCGAACGGACCTCAGATGAACTACTATCAACTGGTACAATATTTTGTTTATTATTATTAATAATTTAAGCAATAAACTAGACAGATTGAAAGACCTTTTTAAATAATTTTTAAGAGTCTTATTAATAAATCTTTTTTCCACTTGCAAAATGATGTCAGCTTAGAGGTTTGATTATTTTCATGCAATAAATATAACCTGTTATAATTCAGTATTCTAAAATTATAATATCGAAATACTTCTAAATATTCTTTTTTGATATATTTTCAGACTCACCACTTGGCCTGCATCGGTGGTGGTGAAGAATTCAAGGGTCTTGACTGCAAAGTCTTCAATGATCCTCATCCCATGACCATGGCTCTCTCTGTTCTTGTAACCATTGAGATGTTGAACGCCATGAACAGGTATTTATATTTTCTTTTTTTTTATTAAGAATATAATTTGGTTTGAATTTTTAAGACACGATTTTTATGATTTACAGCTTGTCTGAGAATCAATCCCTCGTCAGCATGCCACCGTGGTCGAACTTGTGGCTCATTGCCTCAATGGCACTTTCATTCACACTCCATTTCGTCATTCTTCACATTGATGTTCTTTCGGTGAGTACAAAGTCAGAAATAAGTTCTATACTTTATAATAATTACATTATTATTGATCTTACAACTATAATACATCTTGCTGTCAGGTAAATTATCCCCGCCTTTTAAAATTTTTCTTTTTATATCTTACAATACATAAACTTTAAATTGATAAAATTACTTGAGCATGTGTATCGTAAAATACTGAATCCTAAAATGAGATAAACTAGTTTGTGAATAGATAATTTAGATATCGACATGTTTTACTTAATGACAATCAAACATTTTTTTAATAATATTTTCAGTCCGTATTCCAAGTGACTCCCTTGACTCTGGAAGAATGGATGACTGTTATGAAGTTCTCGATTCCAGTGGTACTTCTCGACGAAACCCTGAAGTTCATTGCCAGAAAGATCACAGATGGTGAGAACCCACTTTACACCGTACACTGGATTGTTCTAATGTGGGCAGTGTTTTTTGGACTGTTGCTTTACGGCCCCATATAGATAATCCACTGGGTGTAATATTAGCATAAATGAAAGATGCCTTTCTTACGGAAGCCAAGCACAGCGCCTTGGACTTGCAGTTGCATTTAACTAAAAAAAGAGCAAAAAAATATTAATAAGCACGGCTTCTCCTCTACGAGGGGATTTATGAAATGAATTAACGAAAAGTGTGTCCAAGTGAGATTTTAATTACTTTGACTGTTGCGCATGGTGTTAGTCGGGGCAACTAGAGAAAACAGAAAAAGAAAACCACAAAAAATGATTTGTAGTTGAAGGTCTACCGAATCTGCACCGCACCGCACTTTCTAAGAAAGAACAAGAAAACATCACTGTACTGTATTGACTACAGTGACGCTTATGTAACATTACACCGAGGCAGTGATGTTTTTTTCTTTAGATTTGATTTTTCCGGCGTAAAAAAGAAAACGAGAACTTACGATCATATTGTTTCGTACAAGTGCCTTTAATATTAACGTTCTTTCTGCGAGGCAATAACCTTGTTTTTCCAAACGCCAATTTTTCCTTATTAATGCTGGCTCTATTTCTTCAACTGCAAGCTTTATTCTTTTCTTTATTAATTGCTTTGTGCAGGCTCTAAATTATAATAATTATAGGTATATATTTGCATATATAAGTATTAACGGGAGACCAGATTAAAACGACTATCGTGTACCGCATGTTCCTTTCCTCTTATAAAAAAATAGGTAAATCTTACAAATACATAGAAATTTAATAATACAAGGAAAGAATGAAAATAAATGTGTGTACGTGATAATCAATCTGGCTTTCCTTTAAGCACCGATGAAAATCTCTAGCCTCTTTATTGATCGACACAGTGATCACGCATACATGTAGAATTCAATCCAAGTTTTCAATCTTCTTTTTCCCATTTTAAGTAGCTTCCTTTTTAGTTAACAACATAATCACAACGTGCGGTGATGGTTTTTAAAAGTACACATCTCTTTTTACGAATTTAATGATGATCGAAAGTATCATTTACACCTGATCGCATAATAGTACGTTATGTTTGGGCACACAAGTTTTGCGATACGGAATTATAGAATGTATTGCAGAAAACGTTTAGAATTTGTCATTCGCAAAAGCGGTTCGATAGAGCTAATTTGTATCATCCTATGTGAGTTTAAGGAAGGAGATAACTAGAATTTTTTAAAGTAATATTCAATTGTACATAAACAAGTAGGAATAACATATTGCTGTAAATTTAAGCTTAAAATATAATGAACTTGTTATTCGCTTATCATTCAGAAAAAAATTTTGCATTGATTGATCTCGTCTCAAATTCGTCGGTGAAATGGATAAGTTAATTTGGAAATAAAAGTAATTCTTAAAGTAAAACAAGAGATGACTAGGAGCAAGATCTCCTATTTGCTACGTTCGCCAACTTCTTTTTGGATTTTTTTTTTTATATTTTTCAATATTTTCAATATATTGTTTCTATGTCTGTATTTCATGCAAAAGCGAAGGATTTTGCAAATACTTAGACACGACTGATACCACGAAAACCTTGCGCTCAAGTATGTACTTGATTATTTCGTTTAACAAAATTATTATTATGTCTTTTATTTGCAGGATTTTAAACTTTTTATACATTTAAATAAAGTTTTTTGTAACATCGGTTTTTATCATGTTTTTATTTAATATTTTTCAGCGAATATAAAACATCTTTCTTACGTATATTTTTTAAGTTACGTAAAGGGAAACTAATTTTGTATTAATTTGATAATTTTTAAAGGGAGTATTGCTTGATGTGGCCAGATAAGGTCCTTTCTAGCATTAGTCGTGCCTAAGAAAAGAGTGAATTAGTCTCCGCTCATATGAAATAATGATAATTCATTCACCCTCGAATACAATCTTTATAATATCTTTCATGCTCGTGACTTTGTGATGTACCTTTTTGAATATCCATGTTATTCACTTGATATTTATTATTAAAGTATACTCTCCAAATACCTGCACCATGTTATACCTGCTTTAAAATCACTTGTTATTCACCTTCTGCTCTCAATATGTTAGAAATATTTGGCTAAATAAAATCAGCTTAATGAGTGTGATTGTGTGTGATAGCCTACTGCTAAGAAATTCGTTGCACTGAATCCGATATTAAGATCTAATGTCAACAAATAAGATTTCTTTATGCTATAGATAAGAAAAGAAATATACTTGCATGCGTCTTCCGTTTTTTTATAAAGATTTATGTGTCCTTCAAACACTTAAAGCACCAATATCTTTAGACACTGATACCTTTGGATAATTAAAGTTTAGTGCAGTTGTAACTTACTTCAATAATGAAATTTCGTTAAAATACATTTAAGCATATGATCCAAAGATGTCGGTGTCTGCTTTTTGCACACTTAAGCAGCACTTTTACAATGAAATCCTTTGTGTTCGTTTTTACCCAGCCTTTCCAATTAGAAAAAAAAGACTAAACTTACATTGCAAACAAACTACTGTAACTGTGTTACATTTGCTCTGATTTTTTTTTGTCAAATGATTATATTTGATTAGCGACTGTTTTCATGCGTATTTTAAACAGCGAAATACTTTTAATAAGAGAGAGTCGACTGAGCGCGAGGGGTACAATTATTTTTAAAGAAATTTCATTCAATCAATTAAACTCAATTTTAAAAGTAACACAATCAATTATTTTAAATTACTTTCTACATCTACTTACATATTTTAATTCAAATAATTACATTTACTTAAAAAAAATTTATTTATAATTGTATTCAATACAATAATTCCTGTCATTGGCAAAAAGTGTTTGGTTGAATGAATATTTGCAATTTATTTATAACAAAAGTAAAAAAAAACGAAATACATAGTAAAAGCAGCAAATCAGTGTACTCTTAAACAGCTATTGGTCAATACGGGCCTGCCGCTGTCTTTAAGTGTAAGTACTCGACATGTCTTGCGGTGTGCGTGTGCGACATTACATCTTCTTTATGTGTAAATTTCTTTTCCTCTATCCCTTATTTGTTGATGACGTAACCCATCTAATACGTTTAAAATCCTATATTTTCCTTGAAACATCGTAATTTTTTTTTTTTTTTTTTTTTTTAAGTGGATTCCGAATGTTAACTAATAAGAAAAAAAACGCGTTGACGGACAACAGTCAGTATAAAATCTATGTTCGGCGCAAATAAAAAAAATCGAAAGTGTGTCATCGACGTGTAAATGACGGAAACGAAAGGCGGAGTAAAATTTGTGAAAAATCTAGTTATACACAGGCGGTCACCGCGACTGAAGCCGTTTGTGACTGTCGGACGCATTCGCGCGTTCTTGGCATTATACACTGCTTGGTGTATAAATAGTAAATACTACTGTACTGTTAATTTATTGAAAAATGGCTTAAAGCAAAGGGAGACGCGTGGGTTTGTCGCGAATGTCTTTCTATTGGAGTTATTCGCGAGCTCGATGATAGGGATTTCGGCAAGTCCAGGACTTAAGGAGGAAATCTAACGCTCTTTTTATTATGTACATTCTTTGAGTGATAATCCACTGTTTAAAGAGAATCATTGACTTTTATTGAAGCTGGCGCAGTGTTTTTAAAATGAAAGATTTAAAACTATTTATTATATTAATTACATAATTATTAATGTTACTACCATACTTTTGTAGCCTATTATACATTATTGAAAAATCTTTACGATATTCAATACGAACTTACGTTCATATAAGTTTGTATTAAATGCTGGGGAAGATTTTCCAAAGTATTGCATAATTACAGACTTATTATAACACGGTATGGTATTTTCAAGATTCAGATATTAAAGAGTTTTAGTCAATATAATGGTTTTGAAATATTTCTTAAATAAAGTATGACTGAAAAGTTTTACCTTAATATATGTATATAAACCAGTACATATCCGCGAATTTACTGTACTTACTTAAAGTTTTTCATTTATTAAAAGCTACATCACATTCGGTACATTTTTCTCAAAAGAAAAAAAGATTTACGTAGAGCATAACAAGTTGATGAGAGAGTATAGTAAGCAGTCAACAGTTGTACATAGACCGTAGCATATTTTACTATACTTTCCTTTAGCATATAAAACGTTCTATTGAGTAAATTTTCAAAGTACAAATACATCAAAATGTATAAAAAGAATCAAAGCACTCCTTAGAAAACGAAGGGAAGTACGAAAAGTACGACGTCCTAAGGTCCTGGGCTACACGCGTTCTTTTAAAAAAATAAAATCGGTATAGGGCAGAAAAAGTATATAATATAATCTCGTTCTAAACGCGGGAAGTTAAAAAGCGAGCCCGCGCGGAAACGCTCGCACGACCGTGCGCGTAATTAGATTCCATTTGCATAACTAATATAATTATTGTAATTCAGTGTAGATTGTACATCTGTCGATCTATCTTGTCATAAGGGCATGTGGAAAGGATCGGGATAGCTATAAGTGAGGAGCGAAGAAAGATTTTTTTTTTCTCGTCCCCGTCCTTCATTCCGCAACTCCCTCGTATCCAAGTTAGTAAAAATTTCATTATACCTTGAATGTTCTAATTTGTCTTGCGAGAACATTATTATTATAGTATTGTTTAAGAACTCGAGGACGAGGAGTATAAAGGTCGATGAAAAGACAGGAAGATTAAATACAATAGTATATGCGGATTTATATATATATATATATATATATGATACCGATCACAAGATTTCGGCTGTTTTTTCGAGTGTTTGAAGTATTATAACAAGTAGAGCTTACGATTAGTGAGAGACAATGTGGAAGACTATGTTGGTCGAATAGATAGATACATTGAAAGAGAAGGAGGAATCATCTGACTATACTTGTTATAATAATAAAGAAAAACTATAGGAAAAGGAACAAACGCGTTTGTTACTAATACCTGTATAAGATTTTTTCTATTATTTTTCTTTTCTTGAATCAGTGATCGGCCTACTAATAGTAGATAATAATATATTAATGATATATAAAGTGTCGAGTTATATAAACGAAATTCTAATGTCAAAGTCATGAAAGCGTGGCGCACTTTATTATACAAAATATTTTGCTCGCATAATCCAAGGCACTCTGCATCGTTTTGCTTAGCGTACTTGATTGTTACAGATTGTTAAAGAAAATTTATAATACTAGAGTCGATGAAGTGCCTGTTTTCAAAATCCGATCGAATCATTCACGAGAATCGTATGACTTCTGAAACGAACGGATTTTCTTAAAACTAAAATCAGCGAGTACAAATATTTTGCAGGTGTGATTTCCTCGAGAAAATTCTTTTTAAATGCATAAATCATGTTTGGTGATTTTGATGCTCGAGACGTTAAATAGTTCCCATTAGTTACACTAGAATAGAGAATCATTTACATTTTTTCAATGAAAGTGATATTTTGAACGCCACGTTTTTTCAATGACTTAACAGTAGATTTCAACTATACTAATTTCTGTGTATGCGTGTGTAAGATTTATGCCCTCTAAGTGTGTTTTCTTTATCATTGTTTCCCACTTTCCCCCATTTGTCCCTAATCCCTCGATTCCCCCATCCCCTTTGTGTAATCTTTTCTATCATGGCTGTCCATCATTGTTATATTATGTGAAGATACAAGAGAAATGAAAGGAAAATGAGAAAAAAGCTAAGATAAAATTACGAAAAAAAAAAACGTTCAACGATTCTTAAAATGACGATTTTTACTGTTTGAATTAATCATAATTTACTGCCGATATCTTAATGTAGATATTTATCGAGATATTACGAGATAAAATGTACAGACTACTCGTGTACTTTATAAATTATTGGGTATCGGACAATAAAGTTTCTTTAGTACATGCCCATCTTTCACTTTTTAATAACTTTCTTTTTTGTATTTTAATTTTTCATTAAATTATTATTGCACTTATTGATAAGCAGAAACGTTCTATTACTTTTTAGTTTAAAAATGAATCGGATTTTACTTTTAAGATTGCTTTAACTTGGATTTTCGTTTGATAGAAAAGAAGGAAAAGAAAAGTTTAGAAAAGAAAAACGGATCCCTTGAGCATGATTTTCCTCGAAAAGTAGCCAAAGCATCTGAGTGTCTCATCATTCAAGATCCGGAATGAAAAACATCAAAAAGCAATGTTACCCCCAGCTCAAGACACTGTTTTTACCCTTTCTACCCTGGATTTCATCAAGCTGTGTTTCTTTTACCTAATTATTGCCTGCTGAGTGACTTTAAATAATCCAAACCAATCCGATGAACGGAACTGGACTGCAGAAGGTATTTTCATTTCACATAGAAGGTATAGTATTTTCTACATATTTTCCCTTATATGTTGCCCTCTCAGACTCACTCTATTCTATTTGCAGAGTTCTACGATAAATCGTCATTCCAATAGCCCTTGCAACCGTTAATCGAAACTAATAAATTAGTTTTGAATAAGCATCGTAACAAGGACTGTTGGAACGAACGACTTGGAGAATCTCGGTCATTATTTCTAATCTCACTCTCATAATTGCCATTTTCATCAGCTCCATTTCTCACGAACGAAGATAATAAACCGAGGCTATAAATTTTCAATTGACGGCAGTGCAGTAACGTTTTTTGAGAGAAGAAACGATAAAATAGAGGATTCTCCCGATGCATTACCTTCCCCTGCTTAGAAGACGAGTGTTTTTACCAAGTGCGGTCAAGTGAAACTACGCCTGCTATCGGATTAACTACTTTCTTTATAGCTTATGATCGAATTTTTTTCGTGTGCAAAAAGTTATTTAGGTTTCTTTGTGAATATTTCAAATAGTTACTGTAGCTCAGATAGTGTTGATATAGTGTTTTACGATTACAAGTGACGCCGCTGCTTCGTAACTAACGCAGCTGACGATTTCTCTAACGATGCTTCTATTTACTTGCTCAAATATCTTTTTTTTAATTGCAGTTTATATATTATTAGCTGATACATCCTTATAGCAATAAACTTTATGTAAATAACAAAGCACTGAAAACTTCTTACGTTGCACCTTTAATTAACAAATTCACAAGATTTTTCAACAAATCGTTGTGATCAATTTTGCAAAGAAAGTCATTCCAATAAGATGCTTATTAAAAAGAACAAAGAAACGCAATTTATATAATTTTCTTTTTTTACTAAAGTGCGTATAACATAGCTTTCAAAGCATTAAGCTCTTTTATTAATCCAATGCAGTACGGCGAAACTTTAGAAAAGTGTCTTAGCTTTAGTACCCAGCCGTACTCCATTGCATCCAAAGCTCCAAAACTCTTCGAAAGAATGAAGATAAAGCAAAATGAAAAAAATCAGCATGTCCTTGAAGCCCTCTCTCCGCATGGCTGTACCCCAATATCTTCGTCGTCGCACTTCCAGCAGCTTTCTGTCTCTCCGCACCGCAGTCTTTCAGCTTGCGAGCCGAGCGGCGTCGTCGGTCTACTAACAAGCAGCCTCAGCAAGCCAGCAAAAAAAAAAAAAAAAAAAAAAAACAGAGCTTCAGCCGCCTCGGAAGAGTTAGCGTAAAGCCCCCATGTTCTCTGTTGTTTTGCAGTGGCGCCGGCAGTGAAGCCCATCCCGCAGTAAGGCAGCTTACGCAGCGAGGCGAGAACACAGACCCGCCGATGGAGAGAGAGAGCGAACGAGAGCAACATCATCGTCCTCACCCAGTATACTCACGGACACGCACGAACTACTCAGTTTTAAACGAAAAACCCGTGTGTGTTATAACTCCCCGGCACTCTCGTGCGTGTCCGAAGATCGAAACAACGTCCAACCACAGAGAGAGAAAGAGAGAGAGAGAGAGGGAGAGAAAGAGAGTACGCCTGCGTGCGAGAGAAAGGGATGAGCGTGAAAGGGAGAGTGAGAGAAGACGAGAAGTAGCAGGAGGCTGGGCCCCACGGAGCACCTCTTCCCGAGGGAGTAAACAGCGGACGACTCGCACCCGCGACACACACACACACACACGCAGATACACACCGCCACCCACATACAGAGAGAGAGACACACGTTAATCCCCGTTTTATTTACCCTCGAAATCCCGGGCGTTCGCTGACGGCACTGACCGCATCCGCGCCGAGGCGGGCTCGAAACTCACTCTCAGGGCCAATCCAAAGCACTTACTCAGTGCCCGGAGAGCGAGAGCTTCTCCGCGGCCTGCGCGTCAGTGCAAAAAGCTCTGGAGATCGGACCCGTCTCTATCTCGCCGCCGCAGCTCCGCGCGGAGAGCGGTTCTTTCACCGCGTGAAACGACCTCCGTCTCTCCGTGCGAAGGGCTGCGCGGCCGGGTTTCGGCGGCCCCTTCTCCCGGGGTGAGAATTTCGGCTCGGTTTCCTCCGCGGGGATGCCGCGGCAGTGCTCGGCGGACGGCCTCGCACCAAAAAAAAAGTACCTCGAGAGTCGTCGCTGGGACGCGACGGCCGAAACTCTTCGGGCGAGCCTTTCAACAAAGTGTCCAGGGGGAAAAAAGAAACAAAAGGCCTCATTGACTATTACGATTTATAATTCGAGTGCCGGCCAACGTTCGACGTCGTCGCGCGCGTACTTTGTACACCGTTCGTTTTCCGCGGCCGACGATCGGCGTGCGCGTCAGTTCACTGTGAGAAAAAAAGATTTTACCGATGTTCTTTTTTTGATAGTATATAAGGCGATAAGAAAGCACTAAAGTAGAAACGCGCGTTACGTTGTTGTGTTATATACCGATTTTTTGTTTCGCTCCGCGGCCGGAGCGAAGGAGAAAAATTTAAGCGCGATTCGAGAGTTCAATTTTATCTATTAAACGTTCAAAGGATGAGTGTACACCTTTGTCTACATTCTTCTTTGTACCGAGGATATACGAGAAAGATAAATAAATACTAAAAGAAAATCAATAAAAAATGATAAAACGAGACAAAAAAAAAAACCTGGAGTGCGAACTGCTGAGACGATTGTAAAGATCCGATACATGAAAACTTTTTTAAAAACAGTGTAGAAAACCAATTGGGTAAATATACGAGAGGAAGAGGAAGGTTGTTTACTTATTACCGAATCCCCTCAGTGAGGCCTTTTACCGCACATTTTCAATATAATAAATCTGTTTGTTCGATGTTCCTCCTTCGATGTTTCTTCCAAAGCACGTTAGTTAAACAGACGTAGCAGCAGCCATCGAGGACCGGAAACCGAGCTAACGACGGACCGCCGGAGGAGATTTCTTACCTGCCTTAACCCTCTTCCACTTGGCTTACCCCCTAAATTATTCCCAGGCAAAGTAGACGTGTGCTATATATTCATACATATATATATGCATATTTATATCTGTGTGTGTATTATAATCGACGAGTCCGGAGAGCCTTTGCCCGAATCCTGACGCGGCAAAGCTCCTCGCGACACTTCTCTTGCTGTTCTGACGTTCTGCGTAATTGCTGTTGCAGTGAGCGATGAGGTGCAACAATGGACCTAAAAAGCCGAGCCGATGCCGATTAACGCACGAACTAATCCGCGCCGAGAAAGAGAGAGAAACAGGGTTTTACGATGGATTTAGCGGCTTTTCGAGCTGCGAAAAGAGAAAGAGAGAGAAAGAGAATACGTGACTAAATCTACTACTACTACTACTACCACTACTTCTACTACTACTTCTACTACTTGCGGCATCGAACAGCGAAACTCACACTATAGTGGCTGACCGTCGAGACACGATGAGAAAGCTTAACAAATTCTAACTTGCCACCTTTTCCTCCGTACACTGGAAATTTTTTTTTTTTTTCAAATTTTCAATCACACCGCAGGATTCCAAAGAACGACGCTCGTACATTCGTCGTCGTTCATTGGAATTTTTAAGAAATTTTTCATCGACGCCCAAAAATGAGAGCGATCATTGAGCGCGGAAAATTTCTAAGGACAATTTCTTAAGCGACGGATCGTCCGCAGTGCGACAGTAACTTAGAACCCTCTAACCGAACTAACCCTTTTGTACCTTTTCCACTTTTTACCACATTGACACCCTTTTTTTATTAGAGACTCAACCGGCTAAAGACAGATTGCGCTCGCCGGAAAGACTGTGCGAGCCTGCTTTATGTTCCATACCCCTTTTGCTTTCTCTCTTTTTCTTTAGTTTGAGTTCGGACTCTCTCGTATTTTGAAAGTAGCCATTTTTACAGCCGGCGTTGACAAATTTTTACGTAGCTCATCATGACTTTTTTTACGTTTTAATTATTCCCTCTGCGGATTTCTTTACGGCTGCCTGCTGCGTTTCTCTCGATCGTTTACTTTGGTCTCTCGCTCGAGCATTCAAGCCAAAGAATTGTTGCATTAAAGAACGACAAATAAAGTGCCAAAGCGAGCTTTTTCACGGTCTATTTTTTCTTTTCTCCCTTTCGTTTTCTTTATTTTCTTCTTTCAGCTGTGCCCTTTTACCACTGCTAGAACCATCTAGTCCGATATAAAGTAAGAATACATGTAAAGTATAAGCCGCGTACGGACTTTGGATATTCTCTTTTGCTCTCTTAATTTTCTCTGTCCACATTTCTTACTGCTTGCCTCTCTTGAGCGCAACTAGTCCTTTCTCGTTTTATGAATCCCAAGTCTGTGCGCTGAAATTAATGAGTAATAGGTAAATTAATTATATGAATTAAATTCACGAGAGAATTATAAGAGATGACGACGATTAAAATTGTCGATTGTCGTCTGAATCGAAGTCGAAAAATACATCTAATTCTATATATCGATAAGCTATTTGTAAGAAGTAGAATCGAGTTTCTATCCTATTGAAAGTTTTAAAAACGAATATCAAAATAATTAAGCAAATAATGAGATGAAAAAAAAAGAGCAAATTCTATTCGTTACGGTTATCATTACTATTATTACTATTAATTATTACTACTACGATTATTATAATTACATTGTAAATAAAATAAATTTTGTGATTACATAGTGAAAGGAAGGAAAAAAAGTATAAAAATATATGGATAATATATTTTTTTAAAAACCGAAAGCCCAGTGAAGGAGCAGCCATTCGTGTGGCGTGTCTGCGTTTTAGCAATTCGCGCAATGTAACGTCGGACTTATGCGTCGCCCTTCCATTCTTGTAATTTAACATTGCACGCGACAATATCCTTACTGGACTTCACTCGAGCATCTTATTTTTTTTTTTTTTTTTTCGGAATCTCTTGTTTCTTTTCTTTCGAATGCATTCGAGGATTTAGGTTTTTCGGTTTGAAAAATTCTTGAAGCGGACACTAAAGGTTCCGCTGTATTTCTTTTTTTTTTTTTTTAGATCGGCAACGTTATTCTTTAAAATGATTTACTTTGATTTTCTAGGTCATGATTTTTAAATAATTTATATAAGATTTAGGTGGCGAAAGCGATTGTCAGAGATTGCCTTTTGTCTACCGAAACGGCAAGATACTATAAAAATGAAAGTTTTAATTTACGATTTTCTGCCAGTTAGAATATTTTATAATGTACGTATTATAAATGTTAAACAATAAAAAAAAAAAAAAAAAATTAAAAATCAAATTTGCTGCACCTTGTTTTACTTTACCCAACACTGTTTCCTTTTTATTCCCTTGTGTTTAAGAGTTACTGAAAAAATAACAATTGCTAAATTTCACAATGGCTAAAAGTAAAAATTACTAGTCCAATTTAATCAAAAGAACTAAATTTAAAAAGTTTCACCAACTTCTTGCGTTAAAAAAGGAAGAGTCTTTCTGCAGAACTAGATGAAAGTGAAGAAAAAAAGCCAGTCTTCCAAATTTAATAGCAGTACAAGTAGATATTTGAAATAATAGTACAAAATTATTGAATCCACACCTTCCAGGACACGTAAAGGTAGAATAAGTGTAAAGCGCTGGATAATGCTAAGCTATTACACACTCAGGCGTTACACTATAATTTTTTTTCCTCGAGTGCCATTTTAAATTGGAAGGGGATGCACCTAGATACAACGTTGCGAATCAATAAAATAGGAGTCATAAACTTCTCGTATCTGTTTTGTGAAACAGATATTGAGGCAATTGCATTTTTTAATTTTTTACAATTTTGCGATCAATTCTGGCTTTGATTCTTATTTTTTGAAGTAGTTCTTATTTCTCGAAGTAAATTAATTAATAAAAAGGTAAGTCCAGTTATGCATATAAGCATGAAATAAATTAATAAAAGCTATCCGAAAGATTCCGAGATTAAAAACCTTTAAATGGAATAAAAAATGACAAAGTGTGCTGCGTGGATACATTTAATACATAGTTGAACATAATAACAGCTACCTTCGCCACGTCATTCGGATACGTAGACTATAATTTTCCGGGGGACATGGATTTAATAAATGATACCGAATCTTAATTAGTACTTTTAGACTTTCCTCAAAGCTGTCAATCAGTCTGGTAGTTTCAAAGTATGGATGAACTTTTAATCTAAACTGTTTCATTCGGTTCAATTATGATAACTAGAGCAGATAAATGTGCTAAGGAAGCAAAATCTATAAATATAATTATAATTTTAATGAGATCAATGGGAATGTGGCACGTATCTAGTCGAAAAGAACAGATACTTTCTAATATGATGTTAGGTATCGTTTTAACGTCAATGATCGTTTCATCAATTGTCGAAGGCAATCAGTTTTATTACGCAAGAGATCTTCTGGTACTTTACTATTACTATTCAATTATTTGATTTAAAACTATTTATAGCTGCAATTTGACTTCTCGTTATTTTTGTTTATAAAATTAAATTGTCAAATTTTCTAATTATCATTTAGCAAATAACCTACGTAGCGCCGTGTGCAAGTGCAGTCTGCTCGGAGTTTTCGAAGCTCATTGTTTTTATCAGGAATCGCGAAAAGGTAATGAATCTGAACAAATTCGTAGACGAAACATTTTGGAAGGTAAGCTACAGCGAGGAGGACACGCAAACTTTTAACGAGTGCGACAGATTATGTTTTAAAGGCATAACTCTTTACGTCATTTCGTTGCAAGGTATATGCTGGCATTATCTTCTAGTTCCATTGATAGGTCAGTCAATTATATTTCAAATTAAAGCTCAATCGAATTTTGTAATAACAAATAAATACGTGAATTGTAGAATCCATTGGCAAGGATCCTTCCGAGAGGCAGTTTCCTTTCCCCATTCACTTCGACTTTCCGATCACCGAAACTCCATTTTACGAAATAATCTTTTTCTTGCAGGTAACTCGAATAATGTGCGTCTCGTGTACCATTAAAAAGCAAAAGCTCCCATCGCGCGTTACTCATCCTCTATATTTGCGCTTTTAGATATTCGGCACTCTCGCAGTCTGCATGTGTTCCATCACGTTCGCCAGCTATTTATTCGCGATAAACATGTTCACAGCCAGCCAATTTAAAATGCTGAGCGCGCGGCTTCGATCGCTCTGCAATTTCGCGGAAAACTCCGCCAAAGACCTCGAACTCCAAGCCGACTCGCACGCCCGGCTTAAGGATTGCATTCGCAAGCATCAGCTGCTCATCAACTACACCGACGAGATCGAGAACCTCTACTGCTTCGTCATGCTGGGCCAGATTTTCGGCTCGGTCACTCAGATTTGCTTCTCCGGCTTTCAAATCTTATTGGTAAGCCGATCCAGCGCGTATATACTATCCCCGAAAAGCAACAGACTGGAAAAATCATTGATTTCAAGTCGAACTCGACCGACGTCTCGCTGCAGCGGACCATTCTCAGCGTGGAATACTTGCTCGGAAGCTTCGTCCAGCTGTACTTCTACTGCTACTCGTCGCACACGATATTCGCCGAGAGCGAGAGCCTGTCCCGCTCGATGTACTCGGCCGAGTGGTTCAAAATCACCAGTCCGGAGATCCGCAAGGACTTCTCTCAGATGACTCAGATCGTGGTGCATCGAGCGAGGAGACCCTGCACCTTGACCGTGGGAAAGTTCTGCCCGCTGACTCTCGACACTTTTGCGTCGGTAAACTCAACGAATTTTTTAGTTTTTTTATGTGTGGCGTCATCGCGAACTTGCATTTTTTTAGGTTCTGAGTACATCTTTGTCTTACTTTACCGTTTTACGTCAGACGATTGAGTAATGAAAGAAGGCGGCGATTTTTGTGGAATGCAGCTGTATATAGTTCATTAATGGAAATAAAAAAAAAGTTGAAGTGTTTTAAAAGTTGATAGTGTATTAAGCTAAACCACTTGAAGTAAAGTAGTGTTTATCTCTTTAAGTGTACTTGAAGGCAATATTTATTTTGCAAACGGAACGACAAGAGATTTACAATAGTATATTTGAAGTTGGAATCATATCGTAGACATTTTTTCATCCATCTAGCAAATAAGATACATCACGCTTAAATTATTGTTATGCTATATAGTTTACTTATTCAAAGATATAAATAAGAACGTGAATTATTATTACGATTAAATTTTAATCTTTAGGGAAAAAATTTTTACCTAAGAATACTTATTTTAATTTGGCTCTAAAAAGTTTCTTTTTTCACGCGATAACTCATCTTTTAATCGGTCAAATCGAGTCGAAGAGAGCCAACATATAACTCACAAAGCGAAGTCCGATAATTCGTGAAGTACACATGATTCACCTAAAAGCTCGAAAGGAAAAGAATTTCGGGCGGCAGCGCTCTTCAAGATTATGTCAGCTGGTTTCTCGTCGACGCCTCACGTGACGCTATCTGGGCGCAATTCACACAATTTCACACGCGCCGCTCAGATAAGATAAGAGGAGCTTTGGCCAAACGTCAGCTCGGCGATCGATGCTATTCCCGCCTCGGCGATGGGCACACACACCTTGCGCGCACCTCACTTAGCATGAAAAAAAAAGGCACATTATTTCGATCTGCTTATCGATATATAAAACCGGTATCGCCCTCTCTCTCTCTCTCTCGAGCCTGTCATCATTGATCCGTCCGCGAAATAATCATTTCTATTTATAAGAGGGACACTTCGGAGCACGGAATATAAAAATTTGCGCGCGCTGACAGTCGGCCGAGTGGAGTCGAGCGGTGCTCGAGTTCGGTTCTCGAGTCGATATATATATGTGTAATAAAAACAAACACATCGTCGAAGTACGGGGGAAAAAGATGCCGACGAGTGAAGTGCCGAGACGCTGAGACGAGGAAGTGCGAGATTTTCTGCGAAGGATGAATTTCTTCTTTTGCAAGAGGTTCGGTCACGCGAAGCACGAGCTTAACAAGGCGGCGGAGGAGGACGCGACGCCGGCTGAGGTTTATCGGCGGCTCTCGCGAATTCGACAACGAAAGGCCTTGAATGATAGCACGATTCCGATCGACGATCTGGAAACGAGAGCTGACGATCGGTAAGATTTTTTTTTTATAAGCTGCGGGTTGTTTTTTTTTTTGGTTGTACGAAGTTGGGCAATTCTGGTAATTAGTTTCGGAAGGATTTTAATGCAGTCGTTTTAAATCGTACCTAGATAAAAAGAAATGGATTTTTATATAAAAGCATATTTGGAGAGATGACTGAACAAGATTTTGATAAAGCTTTAGAATTGTTTTCAATCGTAAAATTGACGTTTCATTTTAAATAATAGCCTGGTGCGTCATATTTCACTTTTTATCAATTAACTTAAATCCGAGGTGCTTAAGAAAATATTTGTAGATGTAAACAACAAAAATTGCAACAACAACGAACTTATTTATAATAGGTGCAGTTATTTAATTGAAATTTTAATTGAAAAAATGCGGTATTGGCGATATTTATAATACTATTATTAATTTGTTTTGTAAGATTTTAATTACACTTATGCAATGAAATTGACTGCACAGTTTGGCTCTAGAAAGAAGCAATTATCAGAATGGAGTCTCGAAAGAAAGCGAACCGTCCACAGCCGACATTATCGCGAAACTTCGACAAATCACAATCTTCCAAAATTTGCCGAACTACAATCTTGCCAAAATTTCAAAGCTAATTAAAATCGTAAGTATTACGTAACGAATATATTACTCATTATTATTCCCGTGTCAATTAAAACGACCTGCTGTCTTAAAACAAAAAAAGAAAGACAGTTAACAATTAATGAAATCGAGAGTTTTGTTTCCAAGCAAGCCACGTTTGATCCAGTAATCTATTTTATTGTTATTGATTCTAGGAAATTTTTGAAACACAGGCACGTATAATATGTCAAGGCGAAAAGGCAGATAAATTTTACATAATCAATAGTGGAAAAGTTCGAATAACCAGAAAGAGGCTGAAAGAAGAAGAGGAAGTTGCAATCTTGGGAAAGGGAGATTGCTTCGGCGAAGAGGCATTTTTTACCGACAAACAAAATTTGTACGAAGTGAACGCCGAAGTGGCCTCTGCTTCTGGGGTCGAATGCATTGCAATTGAGACAAAGTAATAATTGCACCTAAATCCACTTAAATGTTGAAATTATGGACGCGCATAATTATATTTGCATTTCTGTTGTTGTACAGGAAAGTGTTAAATTATCTGACTAACTTTGACGTTATAAAAAGGGACAGTGGAACTGTCGAGCTTGTAAATAAATCGGTCTCGTACAGTTTGAAGCGAGCGATCGAGTACGAGAATTTGAAACTGTCCGACTTAGAAGTAAGGGATATGTTAGGAGCGGGAGCTTTTGGAAGAGTTGATCTTGTTACTATAAATTCTATTCCAGAAAAGAGTTTTGCTAGGAAAAAAGTTCGCAAAGACAAGGCCGCACAATGGAAGTACGAGGAGAGCATTCAGAGCGAAAAGGATATTATGGACTTTTGCGATTCCCCGTTCATTTGCAAGTAAGGCAGACTGTCTTTATCGCTTAAAGTTTTATCGGAAAGTAAATACGATGCGCTAGTAATTCGATCGATAATTCGATCAATGTGTATACGTTTTTGCACAGCGAAGTAATTTTATTTAAAATGATATCTTTAAAGTAACTTTTTAAAAATCACTTGTAAGAACAGTGTAGGTAAAAGTAAAAGATTCAACTTGACGAATTAAAAATAATTTTTAAATAAATTACGTAAGGTAAAGGACAGTTTTGCTATCTATGCAAACATTTTTAATGATATTTTATTCAAAGAACTTCTTTTAATTGGGTCAGTTTTATTTTATATATATCTAGTAATTTTTTCAGTAAATTGGGAAAAAATACTTGCTAAATTATTAAAATGGAAGATTTAATCGGAATTATAAATGAAAAGTTAAAATGCCAAGATACATTTATGGACTAGCTGATATGTTGATCCCAGTATTTATCATAAGAAATTACATTTATTTGAATGGTGTCCGATTATTTTTACTCGCCTAATTCAGATATAAAGTAAACTTAGACACTATCATTGTTCCCAATACAACCTGGCAATTTCATTTACTCATAATATTTATAATTTATCTTGATATTATTATAAACCAAATGTCATGAACTACGTATCAATAAATAAAAAGTTTTCTTAATTTTCCATTTACTATGATTTTTTGTAACCACCCAGCTACTGTTATCGATTTTCACAGTGCCCAAGCATGCTGCCCCTTTACCTTACGCCAATGTTAACGAAAAAAAAAACTATTATACGACTCCGCAATATAAGAATAACTACGATTCAAAAAAAAAAAAAAAACAAATGTCGATCGCAGGCTCTACCAAACGTTCGAAGACGACCGGTGCATTTATTTCCTCATGGAAGCCTGCCTCGGCGGCGATCTCTGCACGTACATCATCAGAAATGGACCGTTGGAGACCGCGCCGGCGAAATTTATTATGGCGTGCATCGTCGAAGCGCTGGCTTACCTCCACGTTCACGGAATAGTTTATCGAGATCTAAAGCCGGATAACGTGATGATAGATAACCGAGGCTACTTCAAACTCGTGAGTATATTCCTTCGTTTCCCACAGTTTTTTTTTCTGATTCTGATTCCGGTTGGGACGGAAATGTTACGAGGAAGGTCGATTTTTACAGACCGATTTTGGCTCGAGCAAAATGACTGGATTGGATAAGGCTGTGAGTTTCGTCGGTACTCCAGAGTACATGGCACCTGAAATCATTTTTTACCAGCCGTACGACAGGTATATTTATAACAAAAATTTCATTTTTCGAAACAATTCCAAAGCGCCATAATACATCAACACGGTTTTTTCTTTCCTCTTTTCAGAGCCGTCGATTACTGGTCGCTTGGAATAGTGCTGCACGAGTTACTTTTGGCGCGACCGCCATTCCAAGACCCCGTGAGACTGACGCTGTACGGGAAAATAATAAAGGGCATCGATTCCGTTGGAATGCCCAGCTGTTTGAAGAAGCACGCAAAGAATCTCATTCGCGGTCTCCTGCGTCCGAATCCCGCGGAGAGGCTTGGCAATTCGTGTGGAGGCGTCGACGATATCAGAACGCACAAGTAATCATTTTGATGATGATTCGCTTAAATATAATGGGGTTTACATATATGTATTGGCTAACAAAATAGTTACGACGTTTTACAAACCCTTGTGGATAAAATATTATTTTTTACCAAAGTTCCAAACGGAGCTAGACTATCGAGAAAAGCTATACATTTTAGGCATTCGATCGGCTAGAAACTCGTTATCTGGACAGGTCACATTTTTTAGAGAAGGAAATGGGAGGCATTTGAAATTTTGAAGAGAAGGGTCGGGAAAGGCGAGGCTCTTTTGAATGCGTTAAAGAAACGTATACCGTTTTCCTTGTAAACTTTATACAATTCAAAAGCATGTAAAATCTTATAATAGACATTAAGTAGAATATTTAAATAAATTAGTATTCAAACGTACTTAAATATTTACATTGGCGCAGCTGTTTTTCATTTGCGTAAATATAAAACGGTCGTAGTAAATTTAAAGAGCCGTAACTTTAATTGTCATTAAAAATTAAAATAAACAATATAGTTTTAATTTTAACCGCGGTTAAAATGTAAAAAATGTATAGATATTGTTTGCTTAAAAAGTTGTGAAACGTGCTTAGTTTTTAAATATAAAAAATTGTGCCTCACAACAAATATATTATTGCAGGTGGTTCACACCGTTCGACTGGAATTCTTTAAGGAATTCAACAATGCGATCTCCAATAGTGCCAAAGGTTACTTTACCAATTTAAAACTGTATTAAATGCTCGATTATTTTCCTAAATAATTTTTATAAAACCTTATTGTACTTTCAGATTAGGAGTTATCTAGACACAAGTAATTTCGACAAGTATCCATGTGAAAAAGGCGATGACGATGATTCCTTGAGTTGGGACGGAGATATTTAAAAATTAACAAATCACCTTTTATCATTGAAAAATCTAAAATGATGTAAAGTAAATTATTATATTATTAGAAATGTTTATTGTTTTCGTTTGAAAAGTCTTTTATAAAATCTGTTATATAATTTGTTAAAATAATACATAAATATATTTAAATTATTACTCTTGCATTTTCCTACTCATTTTGCACTTTATCCTTTTTCAAGTTATAATTTTAATTATTTTTTTAAATAATAATTCGAGATTATTTTTCAAAATGTTTTTAATGTAAAGTTTTTAATATTCGATTATGCACTTTTCTCAAATCATTGGATTAAATTCCTGCACGTTGCATCCCTGCGGTGACGTAATTAAAGAGACAAGTTCTCCATCGGTAAAATCGTTTCATCAGCTGATTAAACTTCAGCTCCGTAAACGTGCGACGCAGGTGACAAAAGTTTGCACTACGCCAACTGCACCGTTTGACGTCATTTAAAGAACAAGAAATTTAAATTCTTTTTCTTTTAAAACGCGCATCGAAATAAAAATCGTCTGTGTATAAAAAGTTTTAGTTTTCTAAAACTTATTCAGACTAATATTAAAGACGAATCTGCCTATTTATTTTTAAACGAAATAAATAATCTCTCAGATTTATGAAATGTTTGGTAAACTTTTTTATTTCAAAACATTTTATTTGCAAATAACTTACTTCGTTAAAAATTGATGAGCAATCAAAATTCATAAAATTTTTTCATTAAAACGTACCAAAATAGATTTGTTGTTTCTTGCATTTTTATCTACAGATACTTACGAAGATAGTTGTGTACTTCTACAAACGGAATTATTTATCTCGTGTATAACTTTCGAAGCTGTCGAAAAAACTACCCAACTTATCACCAAGATAAAAGTTTGAGGGAGGCCTTCTTTGAAAATTCGTCGAGAGAAAAACGTTTGACCGACAGTCGCATCGTCGAGAATCAGCATGCGGGAACAGGAAAACCGCCACAAGAATCCACTTGCGATGTGACTCTCGTTAGAAAAACAGCTAGACTCGTGTCGCTGCGAGAGAGACAGACTCTTTTCTGTTGATGGCCACACAGATTACAGGCATATAATATGTTTGGCAGCGTATCGTACGAGTTGCGCGACGAGGACGGAAAATCCGGCGATTCTCGAGTACGCAACAAAGAGGGCCGCTACGTTTCTATATCGCAACGGCAGCAGCAGCAGCAGCAGCGCGGCCGCGAGTAGCGGAGAGAGGAGGCAAATGGCGGGTGCCTGGCACAGTAGTATGATCGTGGAGCGCGTTGCGCCGCGTAACAACGCGTACGGGCCCCGTCCAGGCGCCGCGGTTCGCGGTCCCCAGTCAGCCTCCGGATTCGTAAGTGCCATATTATAATATCCCGCGACGGACCCGAGTTTTCACGAGTGGCTCCGAGTGGTGCCGCGAGGAAATCCGAGGAAAAAGGTTACCCGCCGACTACCGCAGAGCGAGCGAGACCAGCGGGAGGAGAGGAGAGAACGACGGAGATAGAGATAGATATCTCCCAACGACGACGGCGACTATACAGTTCCCGAGTACTGCTGGCCGTATTGCCTCGCGACGGATAACCTACAAATCTCCAGGAGGAAGCTCAGGCTCGAGACAGTGAAAGAAGCAAGTGTCGCGGGAGATTCTCACGTGTCGAAGCGAGACTGCAGGAAAGAGACTCGAGTTTCATGTGCGTCGATCAGTGCGTATGGTGAGTTTTCCCAACGTGGATTTCCTGCCTTGGCAGCCCTGGATCTTGCTTGTTATTGTTTTTAACGCAGCGGATGCTTCTTGGAAATCGAAATCGCGGCCGCCGGAAATTCGTGCCTTCCAAAGGGGGCAGATTTTGGGCGTGATGGGAGTTTGTTATTGTTCGTGCGCGCCTCCGAGAGAAAGTATAGAGGAATTCGGAGGAGAGAGAGACAGACGAGTCAAAGCAGCTGGTACACTATTATTGCACGAGTCGCCTTTATGGTGGTGGGAGTTGCCGAGAGAGATAGAGAGAGAAAAATAACTCGGCCGCGCGGGTATGATTTGCTTTTCTGTGCAGTGCTGCATTGCCAATGATTGTTAATGGAAGCTTCTTGAGCTTAAGTATATTGTACGTCTTTTCATTGATTCGTTTCTGGAGATTTCGTTTAGAGGCTGCTTTCTGTTGTCTGTAATGCTTTCTCCGAAGTTCGAAGGCAGATTTTTCAGCTTGGTCTTCATTTTTTGAGGTTAAATTAAAAAAGAGTCTAACCTATAAGCAATGTTGTTTTTTAGTTAGCAGAGAAAATTTATTCTAATTAAGAGTGGATTATGCATTCATCAATTTTATAAATGTGACTGAAAATGTTTACGAGTTAAATTATAAATTTGTTATTTTCATCGAGTGACAGGTTCACATAAAGTTCAAGTTGAATTGGTTTTAAATTATTTTGTCAATTACTTCAAGTGGTTCATTCACAGTCGTCTTCAAGAATAATTTTAGGGAAGCTGTATGAAACAAGCGTTCAATTAATTTTTACCTCAAATCTAATTATTTTTAAAACAAACAACTACTTAGTCAAGATGATTTAGTTTTGTCTTTTGCACACAGATGTAGAACCCTATAGTAGTATGCATTTTATAGGTTACTAAAATACTATTTTTAAACTGTCAGAAGGTATTATTAGCCATATTTTTTAAAGTAAATAGAATTCTTCAAGAATCCAAGCTCTGCTTTGTTTATCTTTAAATGTCTGACTGTTAAAATTCTCATAATAAATAACATTTTAATTTACAAATTAATAACCCGCTCAAAGTGAGCTGATAATTTTCTTAGAACTCTAATACCCAAATGAATCTCTCTCTGCAGGATGTTTACAGCTTCAGCAAGTCTCCACCTTTCTAAAAATTTCAGCGAAGCCCCAGCTTCTTTATTCCCCCCTTCCCTAATCAAGGAAGTGCATCACCCAAGCGCCTCTAAGACCGAGAAAAGGAAAACCTATATAAAGCTCGACTCGTCTCGAGTGAACAATTAACGTCCTTGGATTTTTCTTTCTTGACGCCGATGCCAAGCAAGCAGCGCGGCAGACAAAAATACCGATGGTTCACCATCGTCGACAAAAAGCGCTCTTCTTTTGGGCGCACGAGATAACGCTGCTGCAGCAGCAGCGTCGCCGCCGCCGCTGTCGTTTTCCATTCGAATGGACTTTGACGCTCGACTCGACTCCTCTGCCTCTGCTCTGCTCTCGTATTCTCTTTAAATAATGCGGGTTGCATAAGCGCCAGAGCCGCCGCCGCCGCCGCAGCCGCCGTTGCCGCGACGGTGATGAGCACCGCTGCCAGATAAAAGCGCAGGATGTCGGAAAGAGCCTACTGAGAGACTTTTTCTAGGGTGAATGCTTGGCATGAGGGTGTGCGGGTCGAGGAATGCACTAGTTTTCGGGAGATAAGGCTTGCACTTTTTATGCTCTGTTGCGTCGGCTGTAAGTGTCGTTCGAGTAATGGTTAGAAAGTAAATAGATCGGTGAATTGAGCTGAAGTAATGAAACTTATTTACGTTTTTTCATTTGTTGGAAAAATTATTCTTTTTGTAAAAGGTATTAACATTATTTTGAAGTTGTAATTTTTCTTATTGAGTAATATCTTTATTTAGGATTTTTCACGCTTCTTCGTCAGCAGTCACTTACTTTTGAAAACGTCCGTTGCTTATCTATGCTCAATCATTTATTCATCGGAAAGTTGCCGAGCTACGCAGATTAGAATTTTAAAAAGTGTATCGAGTCAACGTTTCTTTACGTCCAACGTACAATTTACAATATTCTCAGAGATTATTCTGACGATGCTTTGAGCAAATTTCTTTTTAAATTTTTGGCCATGTTTTAAAATCTAGAGCATGGTTAAAAAAAAGGAGCTACAAACGAAATTGCATAATTCGATTTTATGAAATTCAAGTGATATATAGAAAAGGAATAAAATATTCGACGATTATAGACAAAATAATCTTATCTGGGACTAATTAAATACTTTAATTATAATATAAAATAGTCTAAATATTTTTTAACTCTAAATATCTAAATAATAATTGGCAATCGAGTTCTCCAAGATTTATATTATTTATTAATTTTTAAACTTTTACAAAATTATAAATTAATTTGCTTAATTATAAGCTCATTAAAAATTTAATTGCTCATTTGAATGTACCGAAGAACGTTACCAACGAATGTAAATTTTGCTAAATCCACTTATGACATATTTTTGCTGAAACTTTTTAAAAACAATAATTTTTTTATATAATTCATTGAAGTATTATCTAGCTGAAATTACTTTTATTCAAATTTCTTATCGAAGATAAATACTGCCCTACTCACCGAATTAGTAATAAACAAGTATAAAGTAAATAAATCCAAGGTTTGTCATAAAAATACTCCTTTTCTAACGCAGAGACAGTATATATGTGCACTATAAGCGTTGAAATAAATAAAATGTTAATGCGCTTCCTTTACTAATATACGGTTTTGAGCCAAGTCATTCACTTCACTGTATTTTAGAAAGCGAGAGAGATAATTCGAGAGAAAATGGTATGCTATCGTCGAAAAATCGTTTGCATGTTTCCATTAAATTTCTAACGGTCGCACCAGTTCGGACAGCTTTCCGACGAGCTGGAAAACATGCCCGGCGACGATCCGATAATCGATAGATAAGGCTATATACATTCGAGCGCATTTCCACAAAAGTTTCTCGAATACCTCGCTGAGGAGCACGTGTGCCGCTTACCGGGCCGCCCACCCGCCGATTCGAGAGGTTCGAAAAGGGTCGCCGGCGAAGAAGAGCGAACGGTGTCCTCTCGGAGCGAGAAGAGAGTCGAGAGAGCGGCGGCCGCTAATAGCGGCTAAATGAGGTTGAAAAACAACCTCGTTTTCCTGTCGGCGAGTGCGGCGGCCGGCTTGCGGTGCGCTCCGCGAATAAGCGCGGGGAGTGCAGGCGTGAAATCGATCGGAACGAGCCTCCCGGCGTGCTCTCTCTCTATCTCTCTCTTTTGCCGCGCGAGCCCCGCGCTTTTTCGCACGATCAGCTGGCGGCGCCGGAGAAAACATCGAATTCTGCACCGTCGCCTCTGGCTTTGCTTTAAGCTAATGTTGCTCGATTCGTAGAAAGTAATATTAAGGGGTTAGGTACATTTAGAAGAGGAAAAAAAAGCGCTTTCTTTGGGAATTTTTTGGGGCGACGGCTTTTATAAATTTATAACTATTTTTAGTTCAAATAATTATCATTTGAAGAAGTTTTAAAAATTTTTAAAGCAAAAAATAGCCACAAATAACGCGACTGTAGCCGATCTCCCAGAGGTAAAAAAAAAAGGTGTTTTGCGGTGTGCAGCGGAACTCAAGACTGGATCATCTCAAACAAAAAACCCGGTGAGGTTAGTTAATCAATAACATTTCTGTGTACTTGAACGAAACAAATTTCCAAAATATTAATTGTTGAGAAAATGGCGCATGTTAGAAGACAAAATTCGTATTTCGAAATTTCTTTCGGTAAAAAATATCTCATTTTTCGACTATAAAAAAGAGAAAAAAAATCTAAATTACAATATCGATCGTTCAAGTACACCAGAATCATGCCGTAAACAAGTGGTTACAATTTGGTAGCGATCGTTTGAACCGTTCTCGAGATATCGTGCACACCGACTTAGAAAATGTCGTTTCGAAAAAAAATTTATGAGTACGATTTATATGGATTTAAATTTTTTTTTTTTCAACTTATATTGAGTCGTCCACTCCAGGACCATAACAGGCCACCTTTTTTATCAACGGAAGTCTCGTGGAGAGCAATTTGCGTGAAAAGAAATTCTAAGTGTACCTAATTCCTCTTAACAGAATTAAGCCTTTCCCGCAACGCCTTTACCACCAAAACCTCCATCACTCTCAAAATGACCCCCATTACAACTTCCGATAATGAAGACTCTTATCACTGTTCTCTTGTAAAAACTTTTAATGAAAATTTTCTCTCTAATAATCTTTTCTAATATAATAAGCCTTGAATTGTAAACTACATACAAATTTTGAATAATTTTGAATAATTTTGAATAATACTTATAAAAAAAGGATGTTCAATTACAAAATAAAAATGTTATGTATCTAATACTCAAAAATTGTACACTAGAAAACAATCATTTTATATACAACTAGTTATCCAGGCGATACTGGAAAAGAACGAATTCGAAAAAAAGAAAAACTCTAATTAAAATAAATAAGAAAACCCGTTGTATTCATCAACACGCGGGAGAAGAAATCTAACACTCGGGACAATCATCTATGCGCGGACATTTGTATTCTTATACGCTTATACGCACGGTTGCTAAAACAAGCGGACGCAATAGCGGCACTTCTGCCT